>QRFJ01004927.1:0-207500 GCA_006176705.1 Cocos nucifera | reverse complement strand
TTAAAAATATTATATTAAATCATACGTAAGTAGTGGTAACAAAAATAAACATCTAATTTTATTGATTCAAATATAGTTCACTAATTCTCATTAGATTGATTAACATAAATCAAGATTAATATTTATTTAAAAATAAACTAAATAAATATCCTTTAAGATCCTATGATCCCCACTACTCGGTCTCAAGCTCTAAAGAATCTTTTGGTTCTGAGAAAAAGTAAAAAAAGGAAGTGAGCTTTATGAGCTCAATAAGATACCAATATTTCTAAGGGATCAAGCATAATTAAAAAAAAATTTCTAAATATAGCATTAATAAATGCATAAATTAATATAATTTTAAATTTTAAAATTTGTCATACGTAATAATAAGATTTAAAATTTTCTCTCAGTCTTCGATAACTATGGCCATGATTAGCCCTATGACAAGATCCAGAAAGACTAGCCCTTGAATACAGAATATTCGATCCATTAGTGTGTACTAGTGATCAGTCCTACTAATTAAGCCCAGAAGAAAATTAGTTCTGATTTATATGGCCATAATTAGCCTCGTGACAAAGTAAAGAAATTAGTCCTGAAAATAAATATGCGAATGTATCAATATGTGTCAACGATCAATCTTAACTGGCTAAATGCAGAAGGACCAACTCTGTCAGCAATTGGCCCTGACTGGCTAGGCTCAAGAAAAACTAGCTTCTAATATATGATCAGTTTCATTGTACTCGGATCATAGTCTAACTATAAATTTTTTTTTTCGCATAATTTTACCATAATCATTTGTTATAAATAATCATATTTAATTTTATAATAGTATTAACTCAAATTTTCACATCCTCCAAAAGAGTAATAAAATAATTTTTATTCAAAAACTTATGCAAAGTGAATATGCATAATTTTCTTTCCAAAAATCATATAATATTAGAATAAGGGAGTCATCTCTTTCCAAATTTTGTATCATGTAAAGATAACACCATGCTTGATCCAATATTTTAAATTACTTTTCATGCATAAAAACATACCTTTAAGCTTTAATAATTTTCTAAATATTTTTTATATAAAATTTAATTTTTAAATATATAAATATGTTCAAAAATAAATTCAAAGATAAAAAAAAATTATAGTCAATCAAATTCAAAAGTTACGATCTTCGACATATGGCCTGATCTTTAGATTTGTCAATCAAAATCCTAGATCGGATCTATTTTATCAATCAAAAAAAATTGGACTAATTAGACTCGCTCTGGTCAATCAGTAGAGATACAAGAAAAAGAGTAGTTAAGATATAATTTATTTGATTTAACTTGACTAACTTGAAAAGAAGTGAGATACTTGTTCTAGATTATGATTTGGTCAAATCATGGGGCAAATCTAAATATCTCAGATTGATATACATCCAATTAGATTGAGGTCCAATCAAGGAGGTTTCATTGGGTTTCTCTCTCTAATCCTCTTTTTTTTTCCTTCCTATCTCTTTTTTTTTTCTCTCTCTTTTTTCTACTCTCTCTCTCTCTTTTCTTCTTTCCCTCTTTTCTTTATTTCTCTCTTCTTCTTTCTTTCTTCGCTTTTTCAAGCTGAATAGAGGTTTCACCAAAGGAGGGTAGAGAGGAGGAGGGATGGGGATCGACAATTAGGTGGTGGTTGTTTTGCAGGGTACTGATGACGGTGGTGGCTTAGCTAGCACTGTCAATTCCCAATAAAACAAGTAGAAAATAGGAGAAGGAGAAACCCAAGTGATGGTGGCTTGATAGCAGCAGTCTGGCGATTGTTCGAGGTAAGAAAGAAGGGATAGAGAGGTGGGGGAGGCTATGATAGTGAAATCGACCAAGGAAGAAAGGGCTTAGAAGAGAGCATGATGGAGATAAGCTTGATCGATCCACGAATAAGGCCACACTCCATCGGCATATCCCATCCAAACGGCCTTCAATCGTTCCCCACCAACGCACGACTCTCCTTTGATGCTCCCACAGCACTATCATCTCCCATGGCTAAGGAGATAAGGCTCCCCTATTTCGATCAAAGTCTTCCCTTTTTTTTTTTTTAATGAAGTTCTGGTGAAGTCGGTGGGGCTAACCGACTTCACATTGAACTAGGTCCAAAATAATCGATTCTCACATTCTCTCCTTCTTATAAAAGTTTTGTCTTTGAAATTTGAGAAATCTAGATTGTTGGGGATAAATCCCGCTTCCGTCGAAGTCCAGTCTGATGCTTAGCCTAATACGACTGATAATCACGAAAGAGCTTCGATGAGAAATTCTTCCTCCAGCAGTTGAATCTCGGTCGAACTCCTTTAGCAGCCGAACTTCTCTAGTGGTCAAACCCCTCCAGACTTCCTCCAGCGACCGAATCTCAGCCGAACTCCTTCAAGTAGCTGAACTCCTCCAGCGGTCGAACTCCTCTCGGACTTCTCCAACAGTTGAACCCCTTTCGAACTCCTACGACGGTCGAACTCCTCCTAGATTTCTCCTTCGATCGAACTTCTCCGTCAGTCGGACTTCTTTCAGACTTCTTCTTCAGTCGAATTCCTCTAGGAGCCAAACTTTTATCGAACTTCTCCCTCAGTCGAATTCCTCCAGGAGCTTAACTTCTTCCAAATTTCTTCCTTAGTCGGATTCCTCCAAGAGCCGAACTTCTTCCGGACCTCTCCTTCAGTCGGATTTCTCCAGGAGTCGAACTTCTTTCGAACTTCTCCTTCAATCGGATTCTTCCAGAAGCTAAACTTCCTCCGAATTTTTTCTTCAGTCGAATTTCTCCAGGAGCCGAACTCCTTTCAGACTTCTCCTTCAATCGAATTTCTTCAAGAGTCGAACTCCTTCTGGACTTCTCCTTCAGCCAAACTTCTCCATCAGTCGAACTCCTTCAATCGAACTTCTCCACCAATAGGACTCCTTCTGGACTTCTCCATCAGTCGAGCTTCATCCGAATTCATCTAGCGAATTACTTTCAAATTTTAAGTAGCATTCCTTCCAGATGATCTCCTCTAGCCATATTTTTTTAGAAGTTCAAACTCCTCTAGAATTGACATACGTCAAAACTCTTCACTCCTCTATGTGATCCTGAGCGGCTCAGTACCGGATGGCTATGGCTGTCACTATCAGTCTGCTACAGACGATACATCTCTCCATAACAAATCCCATGCGGTCAGCTATTGAACGACTATGGCTGTCACTATTAGTCTGCTACAGGTGGCGCCTCTCTCCATAACAAACCCTACGCGGCTCCGAGTGGCCAGCTATCGGACGGCTATGGCTGTCACTATCAGTTTGCTTCGGACTCCATCTATAAAAAGGATCCTCCATATATGTTTTCTCTAAGCTCTCTTCTCCTTTTCGAAACTCTGTTGAACTCTTTTCTGAGCACTCCATTTCTGTTGGTCAGAAGAGCTGACTTAATCATCAGAGGATCCTATCTGAGCTACCACCACCGACTTCGGACAGAACTTTTATTTTGTAGGTCATCGATGGCGACCTCTTCCTTAGCTTCAACTCGATCCGACGTTGATCAAATTCTGCACCAATAAGATTAGCGTTAGAGGAAGGACCCTCTATTCTTGAGGTATCGTTATTCTTAAAGAAGTGCTCAGCTGATCCTATGGATCTTCTTCTTCAAGGTCCAACTCCATTCTCTCCCTCGATCTCAAGAAATGCCTCCAAAAAAGATGACTATCCGGAGATGTATCGCTTCTGCCATCAAATTCGAGCCAGATCCATTCGTTCCTACTCCAGCACCGATGCTTCAACCTCCTCCTCCATTGACGGTCATGGTAGATCTAAAGCAGTTTAACCTACTGATACAGTGGATTCAGGGCCTCACCGAGATGGTGCAGGCCATGCGACAGCCTCCGATGGTGATTCAATCAAAAAATCTGCCATCAAGATATCAGGAACCGATCCTAAGGAAGAGCACTTAGGCTAGCATACCCATCGCCCTTAGAAAGGAGAAATAGAGAGCAGCGGATCCTTGTTCGGATCATGATTATTCTCCAAAAAAGACCTTCTTCATCTACAGTTGGAAGCCTTCCAAGATCTACGATCGAGACAACGTCTTCGATAAAAAACAATGGGAGATGGACCGATGGATTGAGGAACTCCATCACGTCATCCCGACTCACCATGACGATGTCTGCACCAATTCTCCTTTTTCTTTTTGAATTATGCAAGAGCCCATTTCGTCGAACTTTAAACTTTCTCAATTTAAAATCTATGATGGAACCTCTGATCCGGTCGATCACTTGGAGGCCTTTCGAATCATGATGCTACTCCATGGCGCACCAGATGCCATCTTATGTCGAATTTTTTCGTCTATCTTAAAGAAAGCAGTAAGAAACTGATACTCAATATTGAAGTCGGATATGATCTTCTTCTTTGATCAGATGAGCCATCAGTTTGTAGCTCACTTCATCAGCAGTCGACGTCTGCACCGAGGTTTGAATTTCTTGATGAATATCAAGCAGAAGGAGGAGAAATCGATCCGAACTTATGTTATCCGATTTAATACTACTACATTGGAGGTTCGAAACTTGGACCAGTCTGTTGCAATGGCCGCACTCAAGGAAGGCCTTCAGAAGAATGATTTATTGTTTTCTCTAGAGAAGAAATACCCCAGAGACTTTGTCAATCTGCTAGCTTGGGCTGAAGGATATGTCCGAACGAAAGAAGCCTTCAGATTGAAGGATAAGGAAGCCGTAGGACAGCGACGGACAGATAAGTCCAATAGACCCATCGCTGATAGAGGGCCGAATGAAGTTGGGCCATGCTCACGGACTCCCCTCAAGTGTAAGTGAGCCCAAACTCCTCGAGCTCACCATCAAAGAAGCCCCGACAGAAGGGCACGAAGAAGTTCTTCTTTCAGAAGGTTTCACAACTATGCCTCTCTTAATGCTCCTAAAACTCAAGTTCTGATAAAAATTAAGAATCAACTATCAAGACCAGAAGAATTACGATCTTCTCCAAACAAGCATAATTGAAGCAGGTACTGTTTGTATCATCATGATCATGGCTACGATACTGAAAAATGCATTCAGCTCTAAGATGAGATCAAGGAGCTCATCAGGAGAGACTGGTTGGGTCGATTCCTCAGACACCGATCTGAAGTAAGAGAAGATCAGCCAAGGGTACTATCGCAGCCAGAACCACCAAGAAGGAAAAAATAATAAGAAGATCGACTGCCTCTCGACATCATCAATACTATCTCTAGAGGACTTAGTGCTTTGGCGAGCCGCTATCTCTCGACCTCAGAGTCAGGAAAAGCTTACCCCAAATTGGGAAGATCCGTATGAAATAGAGAAGATCGTCCAGTCTAGAACTTATTGTCTGAAGGAGCTCAAAGGAATAATGCTCTCATGTTCTTGAAACTTAGAGAGTCTAAAAATATACTGCCAGTAATTTTTCTTCAGTAAAACTCTTCCATTTCAACATTATTATTTCTTGGTGCAAAAACTATGTGACGATAAGAAGAAAGCAATCAAAAGTGCCCATATTAAGAATAGGAGGAAAACCTCATCCTAGCATGGGCAAGTCAAAGACCTCTGATTATTTAAGATAAGATGAGAGAAGAGATCCCGACAACAGCCCTAATGTGCCCCTACAACCCATTGGATTAGGAGGAGGACCTCATCCTGACGTGAGCAAAGTCAGAGGCCTCGCTCATTTTAGACGACGTGAGAAGA
The DNA here is from genome assembly GCA_006176705.1 of Cocos nucifera. NCBI lineage: Eukaryota > Viridiplantae > Streptophyta > Magnoliopsida > Arecales > Arecaceae > Cocos > Cocos nucifera. The sequence continues at coordinate 201,838 of QRFJ01004927.1, read as the reverse complement.
GAGGCCCTAACAATGACCCTAATATGCCCCTACAGTCCGATTAGGAATAGGAGGAGAACCTCATCCTAACGTGAGCAAAGTCGAAGGCCTCATTCATTTTAGACGAGGTGAGAAGAGAGGCTTCGACAATGGCCCTAATGTGCTCCTGTCGTCTGTTAGGAATGAGAAAAGAACCTCATCTTAACATGAGCAAAAGTCAGAACCTCGTAGGTCAAAGATGTGGAGAAGGAAGAAACTCGGTGGAGAATTCTAACACGTATTTTTCCACGATAACCTAACTACATCAAATGCGAAAGGCAGAAACCTTATCCTGATTTGCAAGAGAGGTCCTAGTTCGATGTCCATAACAGGCCCAGCATCCACAATGAGCAACAAGCACGAGAATCCAGGATTGAAACTCTTTCTTGAGTTTCAACCTCAACAGGTGATAAGATCTTCTTCAACCTTGGCTGGAGATAAGATTTTCTTCAAGCTTCAAAGCCAACCTCAACAAGAGATAAGATCTTCTTCAACCTCGACTAGAGATAAGATATCTCCCAAGCTTCAATGCCAACCTTAATAGGAGATAAGATCTCCTTCAATCTCAGATGAAGATAAAATCTCCCTCGAGCTTCGACGCCAACGTCAACAGAAGATAAGATCTCCTTCAACCTCAGTTGGAGATAAGATCTCCTCTGAGCTTTGACGCTAACGTCAATAGGAGATAAGATCTTCTTCAATCTTGACTGGAGATAAGATCTCCTCCAAGCTTCAACAACAACCTGAACAGGAGATAAGATCTCCTTCAACTTTGGCTAGAGATAAGATATCCTCCAAGCTTCAATGACAACCTCAATAGAGAGATAAGATCTCCTTCAACCTTGACTGAAGATAAGATCTCCCCCGAGCTTCGACGCCAACGTCAATAGGAGATAAGATCTTCTTTAACCTCAGCTAGAAATTCCTCGAGCTTTAATGTCAATGTCAAAGAAAGATCTCCTTCAACCTCGGTTGGATTTTAGCTTCAATGCCAATCTCAATAGGAGATAAGATCTCCTTCAACCTCGACTGGAGATAAGATCTCCTTCTCCGTAAGATCTTCTTCAACCTCGGTTGGAGATAAGATCTCCTTCGAACTTCAACACACCTCAACAGGAGATCTTAAGCTTCAAACTTACAACCTCAATAGGAGATAAGATCTTCTTCAATCTACTTCTTCAACTCAATAGGAGATAAGATCTTTTTCAAACCCGACAGAAAGATAAGATCTCCCCCAAGCTTCAATGCCAACCTCAACAGGGGATAAGATCTCCTTCAACTTCGACTGAAGATAAGATCTCCCCTGAGCTTCGGTCAACGTCAATAGGAGATAAAGATCTTCAATCTCGACTGAGATAAGATCTCCTTCCTTCGAGCTTCAATGCCAACGTCAATAGAAGATAAGATCTCCTTCAACCTCGACTAGAGATAAAATCTCCCCTGAGCTTCAATGCCAACCTCAACAGGAGAATAAGATCTCCTTCAACCTCAACTAAAGATAAGATCTCTCCTGAGCTTCAACACCAACATCAATAGAAGATAAGATCTCCTTCAACCTCGATTGGAGATAAGATCTCTTCCGAACTTCGATGCCAACATCAACAGGAGATAAGATCTCTTTTAACCTCGACTGGAGGTAAGATGTCCTCCAAGCTTTGACATCAATGTTAACAGGAGATAAGATCTCCTTCAACCTTGACTAGAGATAAGATCTCCTCCGAGCTTCAACAACAACCTCAATAGGAGATAAGATCTCCTTCAACCCCAGCTTGAGATAAGATCTTCCTTCAACCTCGACTGGAGATAAGATCTCCTCCCGAGCTTCGATGCAAATCTCAACAAGAGATAAGATCTCCTTCAATCTTGGCTGGAGATAAGATCTTCCTCAAGCTTCAATGCCAAGCTCAATAGGAGATAAGATCTCCTTCATCTTCGATTGGAGATAAGATCTCTCTCGAGCTTCAACGCCAATCTCAACAGAAGATAAGATCTCCTTCAACCTCGACTGGAGATAAGATCTTCCTTCGAGCTTCAACGCTAACCTCAATAGGAGATAAGATCTCCTTCAATCTTGACTAGGAGATAAGATCTCCTCCAAGCTTCAAACGCCAACTCAACAGAAGATAGGATCTTCTTCAACCTCGGTTGGAGATAAGATCTCCTCCGAACTTCAACATCAACCTCAATAGGAGATAAGATTTCCTCCAAACTTCAACGCTAATCTCAACAGAAGATAAAATCTTCTTCAATCTCGACTGAAGATAAGATCTCCTCTGAGCTTCGACGTCAACATCAATAGGAGATAAGATCTCCTTCAATCTCGATTGAAGATAAGATCTTCTCCGAGCTTCGACACCAACGTCAATAGGAGATAAGATCTCCTTCAACCTCGATTGGAGATAAGATCTATTTCGAGCTTCGATGTCAATGTCAATAGAAGATAAGATCTTCTTCAACCTCGATTGGAGATAAGATCTCTTCCAAGCTTCAACGCCAACCTCAATAGGAGATAAGATCTCCTTCAACCTCGGTTGGAGATAAGATCTTCTCCGAGCTTCAACGCCAATCTCAATAGGAGATAAGATCTCCTTCAACCTCGACTAGAGATAAGATCTCTCCCGAGCTTCAACATCAACCTCAATAGGAGATAAGATCTCCTTCAACCTCGGCAGAAGGTAAGATCTCTCCCGAGCTTCAACCTCAACGGATGTAGAGCCTGGAAAAGAACTTTGCTAGTCATCTTTTTGTACTTCCTTTTTTTAAATTTCGAATTTGAAAGTGGGAGAACTATTATTGGGGATAAATCATGCTCCCATTGAAGTTCAGTCTGATGCTTAGTCTAATGCGACTGATAATCATGGAAGAGCTTTGATTGAAAATTCTTCCTCCAGTAGTCGAACTCCTCCAGTGATCGAACCCTCTCGGACTTCCTCCAGCGGTCGAACCCCAGCCAAACTCCTTCAAGCAGTCAAACTCCTCCATCGATCGAACCTCTTTCGAACTCCTCCAGCGGCCGAACCCCTTTCGAACTCCTACAGCGGTCGAACTCCTCCCATACTTCTCTTTCGATCGAACTTCTTCGTCAGTCGGACTCCTTCCGAACTTCTTCTTCAATCGAATTCCTCCAAGAGCTGAACTTTTATTGGACTTCTTCTTTAGTTGAATTTCTTTAGAAATCGAACTTCTTTCGGACCTCTCCTTCAGTCGGATTCCTTAGGAGCCTAACTCCTTCTGGACTTCTTCCTCAGTCGAATTCCTCCAGAAGTCCAACTCCTTCCAGACCTCTCCCTCAGTCAGATTCTTTCAGGAGCCTAACTCCTTTCAGACCTCTTCTTTAGTCGGATTTCTTCAGAAGCCGAACTCCTTTCAGACTTCTCCTTCAGTCAGATTCCTTCAGGAGCCAAACTTTCTTCGGACTTCTCCTTCAATCAAATTCTATCAGGAGCCAAACTCCTTCCGGACTTTTTCTTCAGCCAAATTTCTCCAAGAGTCAAACTCCTTCTGGACTTCTCCTTCAGTCGAACTTCTCCACTAGTCGGACTCCTTCTGGACTTCTCCATCAATCGAGCTTCTCCATTAGTCGGACTCCTTTTGGACTTCTCCATCAGTCGAACTCCATCCAAATTTCTTCAGCGGATTACTTTCAGATTTTAAGTAGCATTTCTTTCGGATGATCCCCTCTAACCGTATTCTCTTTAGGAGTCCGAACTCCCTAGAATTAACAGATGTCAAACCTCTTCACCCCTCCACGTGGCCCCGAGTGGCTCAGTACCGGATGGCTACGATTGTCACTATCAGTTTGCTGTAGATGGTGCCCCTCTCCATAATAAATCTCATGCGGCCCCGAGCGGCCAGCTATCGGACAGCTACAGTTGTCACTATCAGTCTGCTCTGGGCTCCATCTATAAAAGAGACTCTCCAAATACGTTTTTTCTAAGTTCTCTTCTCCTTTCTAAAATTCTGCTGAACTCTTTCCTGAGCACTCCATTTCTGTTAACCAAAAGAGCTGACTTGATCGTTGGAGGGTCCTGCCGGAGCCACCACCATCGACTCCGAATGAAATTTTATTTTGTAGGTCACCGACGGTAACCTCTTTCTCAGCTCCAGCTCAATCCAGCGTCGACCAAATTCTGCACCAACATAGATCTTCCAAAATTGAAGGTGCTTAGCCCAAACTCTCATGTACTACTAGCATTTCTATCAAGCTGAACATATGATCGTATTATTAAATACCCACAAGCAATCAACCTCTGGGTCGACTATAATACTCAAGTACATATCTGTACCAAAGCATATACTATTTCAAACAATACTTAACATATTAACTTTGATACCACTTTGCCACACCTCGAATCTAGCACTTGGATAATGAATATAATGACTGCACACTTCTTAGAGCAAGATCCTAAAGAATATGAAGACTTGCCTTTTCATCAATATACAATCATATTAAATCCAACTCAAGTGATGGTAAAAGTAAACATCTAATGTTATTGACTCAAATATAGCTCACCAAAGTCTCATCATAATCAAAATCAGTCTTTATTCAAAAATATATTAAGTAAATATCCTCTAAGATCCTATACCCCTCACTGCATGGTTTCAAATCTCATATAATCTTCTGGATATGAAAAAAAATAGAAAAGAGGAAGTGAGCTTTACGGGCTCAATAAGTTACCAATATTTTAATAGATCAAGTATAATTAAAAATTATTTTTTAAATATAGTAATAATAGATATATAAACTAATATAATTTTAATTTTTAAAATATGCCATATATAATAATAAGATTTAAAATTCTCTCTCAGTCTTCGATGACTATGGCGACTATCAGCCCCATAACAAGGTCTAGAAGAAACTAGTCCTTGAATACAAAATATCTGATCCATCGACATATATTAGTGATCAGCCTCATTAGTTAGGTCCAGAAGGGAACTAGTCTGATTTACATGGCCTTAGGCATCATTTGAAATAATTTAGAACATCACCTAAAAAGATTAGTTGTAAGATATTATTTGGATTCTTTGGTCCTATATAAGTATCCAAAATTTTTTGAGTAAATAACCAATGTGGAACTAAATACATGTCCATATGAATTTTTATATACTCTCTCCTTGAAGCCTTGGCATCGTCGCCAGGCTAAAGGTTGAAATCTATTCTTCCATTCACAAACACCACATCAATCCGTAGTCAGCCTAATAAACCTGTATTACAGTATCCTCTATTTCACATGGACTATGAACTGGATCGGCTTTGATATCATTTACAATAATTCAGAATCTTGCCAAAAAATACTAGCCAGAAAGTATTATTTGGGTTTCCTGATCCTATATGAGTATTCAAATTTTTTTCAACGAATAATCGATATAGGACTAAACATATATCCGTACAGATTCTCATATATATATATATATATATATATATATATATATATATATATATATATATATATATATATATATATATATATATATATATATATATTATTATAAATTTTTTTAATAAAAAATAATATGATTCTTTATTTTTGCTGCCGCTACTGTTGTTGTTAACCTTATTATAGTTAATTATTTTTAAAGAAAATATTGAATAATACTATGCTGACAGCTTGCCATCACTTGTTACGCTCGGCCGTCAACAGACTAAAGGAGACAATAAAATATATTTAGAGAACACCGTAATTCATGGGATGAGCCGGTCATCTTTGAAGACTTCAAATTCTTTTTATGTGTAGGTGCCTTTTGAGAGTGCATCCAGGTTTATCTGTGATGGCATAATCAGCCAACTTCCAATTATTAAGTTTAATAGAATGAAAAGGTTCTTGATATTTTACTGATATAGGAAGGGCTTGCCGCTGTGAGAAATGATGTGTAGGAGAGTACCCTTAGGAGATGCTACCAAATATTTAATTATGGCCTTTTGGTTTTGAGAGCTCTATGGTTAGGCATATTTTGGGAAAAAAGCTGCAATACATCTGCCGACTTGGTGGTAACAATAATCCCCATGGATCTAAGAAGGAGGTTCTTTTTTGGATTTTTTTTTATTTTTTAAATACTTAATTCCAAAACTATTTTCATCTGAAACTTATTTTCAAAACTACCATTCATGCCTGAAATCACCACTTGAAATGGCAATTTTATTGCCATCCAACTTGCCAGCAAAGTATGATGATATGGATCAAAAAAAAATTGTCAGTTGTATCGGCGACTTCAAACTCACCAGTCCAACGGACGAGTTCAACTGAAAGCGCCAGTTGGATTGGCAATTTCAGGTAGACTCTCCTCTCCAATCAGCAATTTTATTTTTTTTCATTTCCGATAGAGGACAGACCGGATGGGGGGGGAAGTGAGTTGGGGAGGGGGAGGGATTGGATGGAGGACGGAAGGAAAGAGATGCGAGTCGGAGGGGATTGAACGAAGGACGGAGGAAGGGAGATGTGAGTCGGAGGGGTCAGAGGAAAGAAAGGGGATACGAGCGGAGGGGGGCATCGGACGAAGGGAGTGGGACGACGGAGGAGAGGAGGGAGATACAATCGGGAGGAGATTGGATGGAGGATGGGGATGCGATCGCAGAGGAGAGAGAGTTTTTTTTTGCGTACGAAGGGGCAGAGGGTGCGGTTGTCGGTGGCAACCGACGACAGGGACTCGACCAAGGTGTGGGGGTGGTCGTGGCGCGAGGGCGGAGGGGAGGGAGGCGTGGATGGAGGGGGAGGGGGTGCAGGGGCCAGGAGGAAGGGAGGAAGGTGTGTGTGTATTTTTTTTAATGCTTAAAATTAAGAAAAAATAAAAAATAAAATAAAATAAAATAATAAAATAAGAAGAAATAAAAGTTTTTTTAATAATAAAAAATAAAAATAAAAATAAATAAAATAATAATAATAAATTATTTAAAAATATCTAATTAGATATTTAAAATAAAAATAAAATATTATTTTAAAAATATAATTTTGATAAATATGTGGGTGGGCATTGATGAGCAGCGATTGCGCCGAGGAGCCACGAGTCATGCCGGAGGGGGGTATGAGTGTTCGATGCAGATCCATAAAAGGAAAAGAATGAAATGAAAAAAAAATTAATGCTTAAATTATTTTTTAAAATTAATATTTTTTAAAATAATAATAAAAATTAATTTTTTAAAAATATTAATTTTAAAAAATAATTTAAAAAATAAGCATCTTCCAACTCTGTCAAGGAGTGTGCTCGAGAGCTAGTTGAGTTCTCTAAATTTTAAGCATTTTTTTAAATTATATTTTAAAAATAAATTATTATTTTTATTTTTTTAAAAAAAATTTGCGAATACCAATACCTCCCTCCGGCACTACTCGCGACTCCACTTGTGACTTTGCACTGAACATCCAAACCCTCCCACCGACATCGCCCACAGTCGTCACTCCTCGATGCCATCTGCATATTTTCAAATTTATTTTTTTAAAAATAATATTTTATCATTATTTTAAAATTTTAATTAATTATTTTATTATTATTTTAAAATATAATTAAATATTTTATATTATTTTATTTACTTTATTTATTTTTTATTTTTATATTTTTTTAATTTTTAAGTATTATTATATAAATAAATAAATATTAAAAAAACTTTCTTTTTTTCCTTCGGCCATCGTCACCATCGCCCCCCTTTCTCTTCGTTCGTGCCTCCCTTCCCTCCACCCCCACGCCACCTTGTCGCCACCACCACACCCCGATCGGATTCTCGTCGTTGATCACTATCGCCAACCGCGCCCCCTCCCCCTTCGTCGGCACCTTCTTTCCCTCCACCTCCATGCCATCCCATCGCTACCGCCGTCTCCACATCTTGGTCGGATCTCTGCCGTCGATCATCACCGATAATCATGCCCCTCTTTCCATTCGTATACAAAAAAAAAAAAATTCTCTCCTCTACGCCCCGCCACCCCTCGCGCTCGCATCCCTGTCCCTCCGTCCTCCATCCCATCCCACACCGCCCGCTAGGCTCACGTCCTCCTCTCTCCACCTGGTCCATTCTCCATTAGTACCAAAAAAATAAATTATACAATAAAATTGTCATTTCAAGAGGTGAGTTTGAAATCGCGACTCCAACAGGCGGATTCATTTTTAATGCCACGTCAACTTTTCATCAAATAATAAAATCATTACTTCAAATGGCAATTTCAACATAAATAATAATTTTGAAAATAAGTTGATGAAAATGATATTTTTGAAAATAAAAAATAAAAAAATAATTAATTAAAAAAAAATCCTTCTTTTTCGGTCTTTCGCAATGACTTCTGCAACCTACCGTAAGTTACAGGAGCTTGTTCCAAAATAAGCCATCGCCAAAGCTGCTCTCGCAAAAAAAGTTATGAAGGAAAACATTAAGGGAGAAAAGGTAAAAAAAAAGAAGGGATGATGGGAGGAGGAAAGAATAAAAATAAAAATGAGAACAAATGCTTCTCTTTGTTCAAAACAGGATCAGCTCTCGATATACCTAATCCGTCAGCGGCTGCACCCTTTGCTATTCCAATCCGCCTCAACTTCTCTGAACAATAAGCTGCATATCATATTGAAAAATGTGTCAATATAAGAAAATTATGGAGGAGAAAATTAAACGAGAAAAAAAAGAAAAAGAATGGGATGGAGGAAGGTGGAACGAATAAAAAGAACGAGAGGAAGAGAGAAAGAAAGAATAAAAACAGGATTGCGGATGAGAGGCTTATTATGAATACCTTGGTCCTTCAATCCCAGTTGATGCATGGTCCTTCACATGTTGCTAATCACCTTGAAGCTATTTATTACTCAAATTCTTCCTATTCGGTCTCTGCCGTTTTTATGTCTGCAACAATAGATCCAAGAGACAGGCTATATATCCTTTCCTACATTTAGTCTTTCTCTTGTCCTATGCATTTACATAACTCAGAGCTCTCAATGGAGTCTCTACTATCTACATTTTTATGTCAAAGGGCCTAAGTTTGATCCTGCGCCAAGAAGATACTTTCGGTTGCTTTTACTTCTTCATTTTGATCTCCTATAAAATAGAAAGAAAAGAAAAGGAGAGGACTCTCTCATTGTTCTCACTATGTTCTACTGGTCTTTCTCTCCAACTATCACTCACTTAAGTATCGAAGGGTTCTTTACTAGAAAACCCCCTATCTTCTTCTCCAATGCATGTAGACTTTCTTTGTAGGTGATCGGAGTCCAGTTCAGCACCAGCCTACTCTAGCTCCTCTGAAAAATCCAACTATCACACTATGTATTGTACTTGATTATTATTGTTGCCTCATAAGCATCATTGGTGAAAGGTTGTTGCTATGTTTTCCTCCTTGCTACCAGAAAACAAGTTTAAGCCATCCATGCTTGCATAGACCCTATAATTGATAAGCAAATAGATCTCTATGATGCAATATCATTAGATCAATGTTCTCCAATGATTGCTCAACTCTTCTTTAAAAAATAAAAAAATGTGTATTCATAATATCCTGCATGTGTTTCTTCTAGATATGAACCAACATAAGTTAAAACATGCTTTAAGAAGTAAACAAGGAAAGGAAAAGATACGTACGAATGCATGCATGTATGCATGTATTAAATTGTCTAGATATTCATTTGGTGATATTTTCTTAGATAAACTAGTGAAAACTCTCCTATTAAGTTTTAACTTAAAAGCAGCTCTCCATTTAAGTTTCAAGTAAAAATAGCTTTCCATTCCAAACATAAATTAAAACAGCTCTCTAAATGATATGAAATAACTGAATTATCCTTGTAGTTATAAAGCAATACTTAAATAAGGCAATATTACTTTTCAATAAAATAATATTATATTACAATAAGGCAGTATTACATTACAATAAAGTAGTATTATATTACAATAAGATAGCATTTCTTTATAATAAGATAATATTATATAAAAATAAGATCGTACTATTTTACAATAAGATAGTATTATTTTTTAATAAGACAGTATTATATTACAATAAAATAATATTTCTTTATAATAAAATAATATTATATTATAATAAGATAGTACTATTATATAATAAGATAATATTACATTATAATAAGGCTATATTCCTTTATAATAAGGCTTTATTACATTACAATAAGATAGTACTATTTTATAACAAGATAGTATTATATTATAATAAGATAATATTGGTTTACAACAAAGCAGTATTGTTTTAGTACTGCTTTATAACTGCGGGAGCAATTCGATCATTTTATGCCAAATGGGGAGCTGCTTTTAATTTAAATTTGGAATGGAGAACTATTTTTACTTGAAACTCAATTGGGAAGCTACTTTTAATTTGAAATTAGAACCAGGGATTTTTCACTAGTTTACCATATTTTCTTTAGATATTCCTTTGAAGATATTTTTTTTCTTTGAATTTTAACAGATTTTTTTTTTATTCACATAACAGTTTGAAATCTTTTTTATAGTTTACCCTTTTTTTTTTTTTTTTTTTATTGCACGTATTCACATAACACGTATGAGAGGTTCTTAATCACATAATGCACTAGCTTAACTACACAAATTAAGCCCATAACTAGCTCTTCCTCACCCTACTAAGAGACGTGCAAATTATGTTTGAAATTTTCCTATTCAAACTTTTCTCTGCTTGCTGGTTAGGAATAAATCTACTGCTAGCTATTTATCATGTTAAAGTTGTTTTAAATGGATAAGTACAAACGTAACCGTTTCAACACCTAGTATGCTGCTGGAAATAGTGTTGTGTGGGAACATAATATCATAATCTTACCTTCATAAAAACAAAAAAAAAGGAAAAGAAACATAATATCATGATCTTCAACTACAATGTAAAAACCATTCACCTTATATCACCTACATTTTTATTAAGATTAAAAGAAGTTTTACATTGTTATCTTCTCTAAATATATTAATATTCCCTAACATCTAGAATTTTGACGTTCAAGCTGAAAACAGAAGTACTTCTCCTTTCTTTAATTTTACATCAATAAAATCATCTTCTTAAAATTGATGCCTTTGAAAAGCAAAACATCCACCACATATATAATAAAAATTGCTCCAGACACATGACATATCCATGCATCATGTTTGCGTTAATATTAGTGGTGCACTTAGGGCCTATTTGGCCAAGCTATGAAAATTAACTTATTTTAAAATTATTTTTTTAAAATAAAATTTTAGAAAAAATCTTGTGAGAACAAAATAATTTGTATTTGGCAAAATTATTTGATAAATATTTTTATTAGTATTTGAGAAGTAGTTTATATTTGATAAATCTTTCAAAAAAAATATTTTTAACTATCAAATTATGAAAAAAGACATATATAGATTTACTTTATAATTAATATTATCTAAATAGATAAATAATTTTAAATATTCATTAGAATTAATTTATTTTAATTTTTAATTTTTATTAAATTAGAATAAAAAATAAAAAAATATATTAAAATTTTAATCAATATAAATATAATTGAACCAAAGATAATACATATTGAATATTTTACATAATTTTTATACGATAATATACATATATCAAAATATATCAAAATATATCATTTGCTAAATAATGAAAAAGTTAGGTAAAAATAAATAAGGATAGTTATGATAAATAATGATTTTGAATAAGAATATTTTTATTTTAAAAAATTAATTTTTTGCTTCTACTTCTGCTTTCAAGGAGAAGCTTAAATTTTCTGCTTTCTTTTCATAGTAAAAAAACTACTTTTGCTACCACTCAAAAGTAGACTATTTTTTAAAATAAACTTGACCGAATATATTTTTTTTTAAAATAAATATTTTTTAAAAATATATATTTTTTTCTTTCAAAAGCTTGGCTAAATAGGCACTTAGACTTATTGCTACAAGATGACTAACTAATGGGAATATGAAACCTATGGGATCAATTATGGCATATGATGTAATTGACTTAAACTATTGGAAATAGGATGGTTGATCATAATTACTATGGAAAGCATTGGTTATAGTATTTGAAATTATGTGTGGCCGTATATTGATATGTGGATGACATCTTATCTTAATAAACTCTCGGGCTGCTCATGTGATCGGCTACTATCATTTTTTTTTTTTTTTCTAAAATGAAAGCTAGGCTACTTTCTTGTGGTAAATTTTTGAAACCAAGTCTAAGAATAAAACCAATCAAAGACCCACATATTGCATGGGCAGAAAATTATGGCTATAATTATTAAAAATTTTTAATAATAAATATTTATAATAATTTTAATATTTTTTAAAATTTTATTTTATTTTATTTATTATATATATTATATTTTTTATTATTTAATAAAATAATATTTTAATATTTTTCTTCTAATTTCATTTTCTCATACTTTCTTCACACCAGTTGATGTTGTTCCACTATGGCTCTCCTTCTCTTTTGACAAATGTCAATCCTGAATCGCACTCTTGCCCCCTCTTTTTTTCTCATATCTTTTTCGCACCCATCGGTGCCATCCCACCATTGCTCTTCTTCTCTCTCGATAAACATCGATCCTGATCGCAATAACAAAAATTATTAGTATTTATCATAATTAATATTAAATTTTTTTTATTAAAAATATTAGTTTAAATATTTTTATTATTAAAAAATATTTTTATTATTAATTTTAAAAAATTATTTATATAATAACTAATATTTAAAAAAATTATTTTTTTTTAAAAATATTAATATTTAAAAATAATATTATTCTATTAATTTTTTGAAATAATTTTTTTAAGAATAATATGTTATTATATAAATAATATTTTAAAATTATTAATAAAAATATAATTTTTAAAAAATATTTTAAAAAACTAGATTTCTTGGTAAGTGAAGTTATAATCTTATCATATTGCTAATCAAATAATAATATTTTATTAATATTAAAAAAAATTAAATATTTTCTTTTTTCTTTCTAAAATAATAAAATAATATTTTATTATTAATCAAATAATAATATTTTATCATTAATCAATAATAATAATATTTTATTATTAATAAAATTAATAATATTTTATTATTTAAATTATTATTAATAATAAAAAATAATATTTTTGATAAATATAAAATATTATTTTGATAAAAATAGTAAAATAATATTATTTTATTAATAATAAAAAATAATTTATTATTATTTTATTAATAATAATATATTATTTTAAAATAATATTTTTTAAATAATATTTTATTATTAATTTTTTTTAAAAAATAATTTTTTAAAATAATATATTATTATATAAATAGTATTTTTAAATTAATGATAAAAATATTATTTTTTAATTTTTTTTCTCCTTCTTTTCAAATATTTTTTTCCTTTCCTTCCTCCTTTCCCTTCCTTCCTCCCGCAGCACCCCTAGCCCATACCTCACGCCCTCCCCTTCCATGCCCTCGACGATCCATGGCTGTCGCGTGAGGCTCAAGCCGCAGCCCCGCCCCACCTCGCCGTCATCCATAATGCATCCATCGTTCTCATTGTACCCCACGAGCACCAAATAACCCCTCCCCTCCCCTTCCCCAGCCCCGATGAACCCCATGCCTCCTATAGTTCTGCTCGACCACCACCCGCTCCCTCCCGTTCCTAGCAAACCCACACCCGCCCCCTAGCTTTGCGCAACCACCACCCCTCCCTCCCGACCTTGGGAGAACCCGCACCCCGTGCCCCCCATGGCTTCGTGCGACCACCCCCCCACCCCTACCCCCCCACCCCTTGGCTCCGGTGAATCTGCACCACGGTCCCTCTCCACCCTCCACCCATGTCATTCCATCCTCCGCTGGTGCCCCTTCTTTCCGTGCCTCTTAGTACAAAACAAAATTAAAAAAAAATAAAGAAAAAAATCATGCATGTGTGGCCATGTGTGGTGCAACACGTGGCATAATAAAATTTATATGTAAAGCTAAGTTGGCAATACTATAATATTCCTCCACAGAGTATTATTATTATATATATATATATATATATATATATGCAAAGCTGAGTTGGCAATATCATAATGCTCCTCCATATAGTATTATTTTATATATATACTAGTCGAAGACCCATGTGTTGCACGAGATAGATAATTACAATCAATAATTATTAATTTTTTTAATAATAAATATTCAAAATAAATATTTTAAATTATTTTAATATTTTATTTATTTATTATATATGATATATTTTTATTATTTTATAAAATAATATTTTATTTTATATTTTTTCTTTCTATTCTCATATCTTCTACGTTTCCGTCGGTACTGCTGCACCTCTATCGTCCCACTATGGCTTTCCTTCTTTCTTAGCAAACATCGATCCCGATCGTATCCTCATTTTCTCTCTTCTTCTCATACCTTCTCCATGCCTGCCCGGTGCCACCCCACCCCCTGCTGCCCCACCACCATTTCTCTTCTCTCTTAATAAATATCAATCTTGATCGTACCTCCAGTGCCCCTGTCAGTACCGCTGCCTCCAGCACCACCATTGAAGGAAAAGAGATAAACTCTCTCTTTTTTCTTTTTTTTTTTAATTTTTTTTTATAAAATAATATTTTATTATTATTTTTTCTTCTTTCTTCCTATTCTTATACCTTCTACGTGTCCATCGGTGCCATCCCACCATGGCACCCCTTCTCTCTCGATAAATACTGATCTTGATCGCATCCCTATCCTCTCACTTCTTCTTATACCTTCTTCAAACTTTCGGAGGCTATTAAATATAGAGATTTGATCTGATCTAATCTAATGGATCGATTCAGATCTCAAAATATATTATTTTTTAAAAAATAATAAAAATATTATTTTTAAAAAATAAATTAATATATTATTATTTTTAAAATTTAAAAAAATGATATGCTATCTTTTTAAAATAATAATAAATTAATATTTTTAAAAATATCATTACTATTTTTATAAATATTTTATTTTTAAAAAATAATTTTTTTAAAAATATTTTTTATTTCTTATTTTTTTTCTACTTTTATTTTTGAAATATTATTTTTTTTATTTTTTAAAATATTATTTTATTATTATTTAAAAAAATATTTAAATGATTATAGATAATAAAATAATAATCCACGTGTCACAACTAAAATCATTTGAGATGCTAAGGTGGCAACATCATAACACTCCTCTATAGAGTATTATTTTATATATATAATAGATTATTTTTTATTTTTTAAAATACTATTTTATTATTATTTAAAAATAATATTTAAATTATTATATATAATAAAATAATAATTTACGTATTATAACTAAAATTATTTGAGATGATGAGATGATAATATTATAATACTTCTCTATAGAATATTATTTTATATATAAAATATATATAATAGATAATAGATAGATTTGATCAACAAATCCTAGGGGTTTAACCATGCCAATATTTCTCTGACACTGTTTTTATTGTGCACAAGTATAACTACTACAAAGATTATGAAAAGAGTCGAAGAAGAAAGACTAATAAGCTCTTTTCTTTTTACTGGGACAGCGGTCCATGTAACGTCTTAACGGATAGGTTCGCGTGTATAATATAGTGTCAGGACAAAGACAATTACATACAAAATTATATGCGGAAATTTCACCTGGAATAAGTTACATTAGACTCGGTGGTGCAAATAAAAGTTCCACGTGGAAACAAATCTGCATATAATGATATATGCGGACATTCATTGCCAAGGATAATGGAAGTTGTGGTAGCAGTTGTTGTTGAGCTCTTTATGCAAATTTAAAAATTATTTATCCAAATAATGCAAGTTTGATGCAAGAGGATAAAATGCCAGTAGAAATAGCAATTTTTGTCTGATAAAATGCCATCCAAAATGATATTTATAGCCCCCCCCATTTCATAGCATTCCACGTGAAACAGAAAAAAAATTAATGAGAAAACATCATCTGGGATGATGCTTTTAAAAATGCCATCCCAAATGATGATTTTAGGCCCTTAAACCTAGCTCCTTCTTTTGACCTCCTCCTCTCCGAAGAACCGCCCCCATACCAAACTTTTTGCCCCCGTATTGGACTTCCCGACCTCCTCTTCTCTTTGATGCCGCCACCACTGAGGCTCCCTTCTCCTCTCTCTCCTTTCTCCCCCATTCGATGCCCTCCCTCTGCACCCCCCCACCTACCATCCTACGCCCTCCCTTCGTGCCTCCCTCCGCATCCCCTGCCCCACATTTGGCCACTCCATCCCCACCCATCGGCCATCTTCTCACCATCATCCTTACCGCACCCACCACCCCCTCCCCTCGCTGGCCCTTTACCCCCACCTCGCCCACCCCACCTACCCCCCTTCTTGCGCGCTCGGCCCTTACCCCCACCCCCACCTCCTTTTTTCCCCTCCCCTCACTGGCCCTTACCCCATCGGCCCTTTACCTCACCCCGCCCACCCCACCACCCCCCACCCTTTCCCTCACCATGGCCGACTCTTACCCCCACCCATCACCCCCCCACCATCATCCTCCTCTTTTTTTTTTTTTTAAAAATTTAATTTAGTTAATTTATTTATTTTTTTATTTTAAATATATTTATATTGATTGCTATGTTCATGTTTGGAGTTGGATCCAAACATGACTTTTTGTAAAGTCACCAGGCCTAAGTACGGTCCAATGTCTGGAAAGAATTTTCGGACGGGATTTGCTTAGGGATAGTGCCCGACTTATTTTCATATTTGCTACATTCTTAAAAATGGGCTCAGATTTGAGTTTTTCTAAAATCATCAGGCCTAAATCCGATCCGATGCTTAAAAATAATTTTAAATATATTGCATTGCATAGAATCATAGACTTATCTTTTGATTAATGTACATAATTTATGGCATTCGTACATTGATATATTTTTGTATGGATAAGAGAATTATATATATTAGTCAATTGACTGTCTAATTTGGATAGTTTAAAAATTATAATTAATTTTATAGATAATTATAGTAATCAAATGATGCACGATATAGATCGAAAAAAAATTTGGACAGTATTTTTCTTTCATTTTCTCCACATAAGAGGAGAACAAAAGAAAAATATTGTCCAAAATTTCTCTCGATCCATATGCGCATCATTTGATTACTGTAATTACCTATAGAATTAATGTAATTCCTAAATGGGATAGGACCTAACTTTACCTATTAGTTAGTGATAGGATATATTTATTATGTAAATCATTTATTAAAATAATTAATAATACTAAATATTTTAATTTTAATATTATCATAGATTTTCTAAGAAAATGGCCAATGCTCGGGTTCGTTTACTACTGTATTACGATGGCATAATAGAAAATGGTATAGATGGCATACAGTATAGTCAGCCTGCGAGTCGGATGGTTAGATTATCTTTATCATTATCACATCAAGAATTACTGGATCATTTATACAATGGTATTAGTATAGACAGAAAAAAATATGAAATCAAATTGAGGTGGAGATTTTCTAATTTATCGGGACTGTTAATGCAAAGCAAGTATATCTTATTTTCAATTGATGACGATGAAGATGTCCAAGAGATATTGATATTTTCTTTAAAATTTTTAGAATGCCAATATATTAAATTATAAATTGAAAAAAAAATATACCTTCTAATGAAAATACTATTCAAATGATGGTACCGAGGGTTGGGTACTTTATTCGACTTTTAACCCAAGAGGACAATACTCCTGGACCTTCCTCGTCTTTTTTAAGTCCTATGGTGCGAACCGTTGGTGCTGAGGCTATGTTTGTAGAACATTCTAATATTGTTGGTTCTAGTTGTCCAATTATTCAAAATCTTGATGACTTTTCCTATGACGACTTCTCCTATAGTGATTTCTCCTATGGTGGAAATAGCAGTAAGTATGGGATATGACACTCAGATGGGGATAATGATTGGATCAGCACTGAAATAAATTCTGATGGTTGAAGTTTTGAGTCAGATGAGAATGAGACTAAAGATGAATGACTTGATGAAGATAGTAACAACGATGAAGATAAAGATGATGATCAGGATGATCAGCCCGATAATAATATAGAACCTGAACCTAGGATGCATGAACCTCCATTATTTTTTAGCGACTTAAATTTAGATCATGATGATGCTGTTAGTGCTGGTTGAAGATTAAACTATGACTATCAGTTTTGAGACTCTTCGATAACTGAATTTTCTATAGGTTTGATTTTTCAGAGCAAAGATAATCTAAAGAAAGCTGTTGATCTTTATCATATTCGAAAGCATCAAACATATAATGTAGTCTAACCACATTCAAAGTTATTGTTCATATGATGTGCATCATCAGATAATGAACAAGAATGTAAATGAAGGCTTTGTGCTGCATTGTTGAAAAAGAATGGATATTTTTAGATCACCAGATATGAGGGTTCTCATACTTGTTTATTTAGGAGGTTGAGTCGAGACCATAAACATGTTAGTGGAAGGATGATTGCATACTAGTCTGATATATTATTGAGAAAGAGCTAGGTGTTAAAGTTGAAGCTATTGTGGCAATCATTAATGAGCAATTTCAATACACAGTGTCATACAGAAAAGCATGGTTAGGAAAATAGAAGGCATTGGTTGATATTTATGAGAATGGAAGTCATCTTATGCAAAATTATCCTATTATATGGCTGCACTCCAAAATGCAAACCCCGATACTGTTGTTTCATAAAATTTTTTTCCAACAAAAAATTATAATGTGTGATTTTAAATTATGTATTTTGGGCTTTCTAACCATCAATCCAGGATTTTAGGTACTATCATCGTCCTGTGATCAACATTGATGGCATGCACTTATATGGAAAGTTTAAAGATAAGATGCTAATTGTAATAGAAGTTGATGCAGAGAATATGATTTATCCTTTAGCATATGCAATTATGGATGAAGAGACGACTGCTAGTTAGAGTTGGTTTCTTATTCGACTTGGAACATATGTTGCATAAAATAGAAATGGAATATGCCTAATTTCTGATAGACATCCAGGTATATTAAATGCCATTACAGATGAGTCTATTGAATAGGAGTCCGCCACGTGCCTATTATCGATACTATTTAAAATATGTCTGTAGTAATTTCAACACTCATTTTAAAAGTGCATAACTTAAAAGAGCAGTATGGAAAGCAGGAAGCACTCATCAAGTTTAGAAGTTTGATTTTATCATGGATAGGATTAGGACAGTGAATGTAGAGGCTTGGAGTTGGCTCTCCGAGTTAAAAAAAAATGGATATTGGCACATGATGCAGGCATGCGCTATGGTGTCTTAACTACAAATTTATCGAAGGTTTTTAATAGTATTTTATGAGAAACTAGAAACGTACCTATTACTGCTTGTGTTTAAATGATATTTTACCATCTTGTGAAATACTTTAATATGAGATGTGTCCAAGCCTTAAAATATGTATAGGAGAATCCAAATAGCTTTTTTACTCATCATATTATAATTAAGATTGCTGAAGGTCAAGTTAAAACTAATCAGCATAAAGTAACAATGTTCAACCTCCAAAGAGGCATAGATGAAGTGCTAACAAGAAGAGCAAGCACAGGATTAAGAGGTGGAGAAAATTTCCACACTATGACTTTAAATGAAAAAAATGTTTTTGTGAAAAGTGGAAGATTTATAGATATTCCTATTCATATGTATTAGCTGTGTGTAAAGAAATAACAATACATTTTAGTGGATTCATGGATGATGCATATATAGTTGTGGCATATATGAATGCTTGGAGTGGTGAGTTTTATCCATTACCACATGAACTATTGGATGTCCATGCAAATATTTACATGTATTCTTGATCATCATCGTTTGAGACCTAAGCAGAAGGGCAGGCCAAAGTCAACAAGACTGTGAAATAGGGTCATGATCGTTGTCGCTATCCTAGGTTACTTCCACACACATCAACTTCAGACAGTGAAAGAAATTAAAGGCATCAAAATATTATGTACTGTTTTATGTATTTTTGATAGTTGAACTATTTTATGTATTTTTTGATTGTTGAACTATTCTAGTATTTCAAAGTTCTTCTATTGTTCTATGTATTTTAGAGTTATATTGTAATTAATTAGTATCATATTTTTATTATTCTATTGAATTTAAGATGTATGTCATTATTTTAAATTCATTAGTGTATTATGGCATGCGATCCATTGCATCCAGGCCCTCGGAACCGTAGTATCCTTACATTGCAGGAGATGCATTGATCACAATCTATATTGGATGGCATTGTAAGTTTTCTTATTACTATTTATATTTTACTAAATAGATTATTATTAAAGCCACATACATTATTTAATTATTATATCTTATTGCAGGAGCCCAGACACCTCCGTATACGATGAGTGGATACTGACTTATGGAGGATGGAGGATATCCCAGATAGAGTTGTACATTATTTACGATACCTAAGATTTTATGGAGTGTATCGGATTGGTAGGATACAGATAGATGTCGGACTTATTACTGCTTTACTTAAGAGATGGCGTCCAGAGATATATACATTTTATCTTTCATTCGGTGAGACAATCATTACTTTACAGGATGTCAATATGCTCATCAGACTACTAGTTGATGGTGAGGCAGTTATAGGAGCTGATCCTATGCTTACCATTCTGGAGTGGCAGGCTACATGCTTTCGATTACTAGGGTTTGAGCTCGATGTCTAGTTCTTCGATCATTCACGATTGAGGATAGAGTATTTGGATGATCGATATCGATATTTTCACATTAAGGATGATGCATCAGAGGTGATGGTGCAATAGTATGTCAAGGATCAAGTACTATGATTACTAGGAGGTGCCTTTTTGCCTGATACTTCATCTAACAAGATGAAGTTGATACTTTTACCATCATTAGAGGATTTAGATTTTGCACGTAGACTTAGTTAGGATAGTGCAGCATTAGCTTATTTGTATAAGACTATGTGCCGTGGTTCATATCATGATCAGATAGAGATTGGTGGTTATCTTATTCTATTATAGGTATATAGTATATAATTTTAATTTTCAACAATCTATTATAACTTTAATTAGAGATATCATATATAATTTTATTGAAATTAATAGATTTGGGCATGGAAGAGGATGTCGACTATCAGCCCACTGTGAAGATAGTTTCTGGAGATGCCACTAACGCATTAAGATCCCGATGTTCCATTTAGGCTGGATGCACCTTAGGGATATAGATATGAAATTATTTATTCTATTACTTGAAATTAAGTTGATATTTTTATTTTATTAAAAATCTAATTAATATGAATAAACTATTAAGTAGATGGAACATTGCATTCAACGTTCACCATGCATCGACGAAAGTGGCACGAGTTTATAGGTGCCAGCTGGATACATTAGCTGATACTAATGTATGCAGATGGATAATTTTGATTTATGTATCCATATTATTTTATAGTATTTATAATCTACTACAAAATGAACTTATTAATCCATTTTTTTTTAAACCTATTAGTTTTTATGGGAGCTATATACAGACGAGATTATGTCCATATTACCACAGTATTGCATAGCTCATTATATATGGACTGCTAGGATGCTGCTTATTTATTTTGATGTAGTGGAGTGGCACCTCCCAGATCATGTGCTGCAGCAGTTTGGCCACATTCAGGGCATCTCGGAGCATTTTGATACCAGCCAATGACTTCATCATATCGATTAACGAGGAAGAGCTCACATTGATTGGCGTATCAGACATGTAGAGTACATCACCATTTGGAATGCACGATGAGATTATATAGTTTATAGTGATGATATATTGGAAGGCCGTCCATATACCGAGGACTACATGGCTTGATTTCTTAGTATTATAGTATGGGCCATTGGACAACCTCGGTATGCAGTTTTAGGATATGAGAGTGAGAGTTCTATTATGCAAATGTTGGTAAGTCCATTAAAATTATGCATTATATATTCTATTCAATGTTATATTAAATTTTATACTTATATATTCTATAATGTATTGATAATTTTTATTTTATTATGTAGACTGATCGGATGTTGGGTCTTATGTTGGACACTCATCGTGCCATATCTACGACTGATGAGGGCGAAACGGACTCAGATACTATGAGAGATGGAGAGATCATGTGCGGGGACATTGATGGTGATTGATTATGACCTAGAAAGTAATGCATCTTGGCATGGAGCATCCGATGCACTAGATATGGGATATACACCATCTCCACATATTTTGCATATGCCATCACCATATATTCCGCAGATATCATCGCCGCATGTTGCATATATGCCACTATCTTTTGATCCATAGATGCCAGGGCCTTCATCTTCCTACGTATCCCAGATGACAGTATCGGGTTTTAGTTGGCATTAGTATGATCCTTTTGTTACAGGCACATTCCTGGATTCAGGTAAGGAGATCACCTAATTTGTAGATGTTCCGGCAGCACCCGATATTGCTCATATGCATGATCAGAAGACGTCTACTGATGTAGGGGAGGCTCCATCATAGATGACATAGCAGGAGGAGCGATCGTTGAGGACCTTTCTGAGAAGATCCAAGCGACCACGAGCACCACGATGTCCTTATGGGACTTAGTATTTTTTGGGGCTTATACTATATGATTCTTTTTTTATACTATGTGATTCATTTTTATAAACTTGACATCCCAGATCGGAGATTATTTTATATATTTAGTTTTTTTATTTTAAAATATTATGATTTATCGATATGGATATAGATATTGAAATTATTATATGGCTTATCGTACTTTATCATACTGCCCCCGTATCGTATCGTACTGAAATGTGTTATGGATACCACTTTCGTAACATATCATACTGCCTCCATACGGTATCATACCGCTCCCGTATCAAAACATACCATATTATATCACTCCCGTATCGAACCATACCATATCCTCTAATATCGTACTATATGATACTCATATCGTACTATCTCCACTATAAGAAAAAGGGTCTTTGCCGATGTAAAATTTACCTACACAAAATTTTGCATAGGTAAAGATCATAATTAGCTACGTGAATCTTTAAACGTTGGTAAAAATCGAACAATTAGCGACACTAAAGCATAACAAAAGATATAATTATCGATATCATATTTGCATCAGCATTTAACACAAAGCGTCAATAATGGTTGCTTTTATTTTTTTAATTTTTCACTAATATTTCCCAATACTAATTTAGTATAGGTAAAAACCATAATTTCCTAAGCTTACATCTTATATAGGCAAATAGGCTTATTTCATACATTAAATTTGCATCGATAAATATTTTTTTATATTTTTTTTATTTTTATAAACTATTTTTTGATGTTTACTAAGTATAGGTAATTATGGTAATTACCTATGATTAATCTTTTCATAGGTAATTAGGATTATTTCCTATGCTAAATTAATGTCCGCAAATATTTTACTTATTCATTTATTTTTTTATTTTTTAAACTATTTACTGATGTTAGGGTAGCATAGGTAATCAACCTAATTATCTATGTTTATTTGTTACGTGGGTAATTATGCTTATT
The DNA here is from genome assembly GCA_006176705.1 of Cocos nucifera. Lineage (NCBI taxonomy): Eukaryota > Viridiplantae > Streptophyta > Magnoliopsida > Arecales > Arecaceae > Cocos > Cocos nucifera. The sequence goes on along the minus strand of QRFJ01004927.1, from coordinate 178,413 downwards.
ACCTATTATTAACGTGCATCGATAATTATTTTCTTTTTTTATATAATTTTTTTTTATTTTTATAAATAATTTTTTTATAAATAATTTATTAATATAATTTTAAAATTTAAAATTTATCTTCATCATTCATTATCTCAATAAGTATTATTAAAATATCATTACAAAAGTTTTCCTCGATCAAATAGCCCTAGCTTGTTAATTCATAAAATTTAATTTTGATGGCTACGAACGATCACATGATGATCTGATAGATAAAGACCACTGATGGATTCAAAAATTTATAACAATGATCTTAGTAATATTTATAGTATACTATCAAAATTTTATCTCAATCAAATATCATTATCATCGTCAATTAAGTACGAAATAATTTTGATTGTTAAATAAAAAATTAGTGATCAAAAGATCAAACGTCATTCGATTATAAAAAAATTTTTTAGATAAATAATCTTTTCTACTACTTTGATCATTTGTATGGTGATGATCATAAAATTCAAATTGCACGTATATGAACGATCCAAAATTATATTCTCTTGATATTAATTCTAAAGGTTCTTAAATAATTATACTTGTGTTCTTATAAGATTTGCTTAACATGGATGGTTAATATACATACGGTTTGAATTTTATGATCATTACCATATAAATGATGAAAAAAGTAGGAAAGATTATTTATCTAAAAAATCATCTTAATCGAATGCCATTTGGTCTTTTGATCATTATTTTTTATTTAATAGTTAAAATTATTTCGTACTAAATTGATAGTAAAAATGATGTCCAATTGAGATAAAATTTTGATAGTATACTATAAATATTATCGAGATCATTACTATAATTTTTTAGATCCATTGGTGGCCTCTATCGATCAGATCATCATGCGATCATTTCTTACCATCGAAATTAAATTTTATTGATCAACATAGCTAGGGCTTTGAGATTGAGGCGGACTTTTATGACGATACTTTAATGATAATTATTTAGATAATAAATGATGAAGATCGATTTTAAATTAAAAAATTATACCCATAAATTATTTATAAAAATATAAATATTAATTTAAAAAACTTATTCTTGATGTTTATATTGCATCAAAAAATGTTCAAATTGCCTATGATACCCCTTAACATAGGTCATTAAGATTATTGCCGACGTAAAACAATCGTCAAAAAATGTTTGACTCTTTTAACGACAAAGATAATCATCGGTATCCAGAATAATTACCTACAAAAAAACTAATGTAGGGAATTTAATTTATTTCCAATGTATAATTTATGTTAAAAAATATTTTTTAATTTTTTTAATTTTAAATTTTAATTATATTTTAAAAAATAATTTCAATTTTAAATAAATATTTTTTGACCTTTTTTTGTCATCGATAATAACCTAAATTTATTGACATAAATTATTAGTCGATAAAAAAATATTTTGTGATGAATATTATGTGTCAGAAATAAATTAATTTTCTATGTTAATTTTTCTCATAGATAAATACTATATTTGTCAATGTTAATTTTACATCACTAAAACTTATACTTTTTATTAAATATTTTATTTTTTGTTAAACAGTTGCCGATGTTTATTAGACATTGGTAATAATTATTGCCGACATAAGTTTGCATCAAAAAGTATCTTTAAATATTTTAATTTTTTTGTTAAATATTTTTGATGATTATTAAACATCATTAATAACTTGATTATCTACGTTTTTTTTAACGTAGCTAATTAGAGAAATTATCGATGTAAGTTTGTGTTGGTAAATATTTTTAAAAATTTACATTCCTGCCCCTTCGTGCGTTTTGTCTCCCATCCCCCGCCCTCCTATTTCCTCTACTCGAACACTCTTCGTTGGCTACCAAGGCCTATTCTTTCTCTTCTCTCTTTCGATCTCTCTCACCATCGATGGTTTCCGCTTCCACCTCCGCCATTGCCATCGTCGCTGTGCCATGTTGCTGCCGTCGCCGTGCCGCCTCAAAAAAAGCAAAACCCTTTTTTTTTCTTTTGCATCCTCGAAGAAAGGGAGGGGGTGAGGGTTGGTTGCTCCGGGTAGGAAGGAAGGAGAGGAGGAGGGGCGGGGTGGGGCGAAGGAGAGTCATGGAGCCGAGGTGTGGGGGTGGCAGTGGTGACGAATACCCCGAGGGTGGCATGGGGGTGGAGGGGACGAAGGCACGAACAGAAGGGGAGGAGGGCATGATTGGCAGGTGGTGACCGATAGTGGAAATCCGATCGAGGTGTGGGGGTGGCGATGATGAGGGGTACCCGAGGGATGGCATGAAGGCGAAGGAGAGTGCAGACGGAGGTGCGGGATGGAGGGGGAGGGGACGGTGGAAGGGGATGCATGGGGTGGCGGTGATGGTGGGAGGGGGTGCAGGTGCACGGAGGGAAGGGAGGAAGGAATTTTTTTTCTTTTTATTTTTTTATAATTTATTTATTTTTAATACTTAAAAATAAGAAAAAATAAAAAATAAAAGTAAATAAAGAAAATAATATAAAATATAAAATATTTAATTATATTTTTAAAGTTAAAATAAAATATTATTTTTTAAAAAATAAATTTTAAAATAATTTAAAAAAAGGAAGGAAAAGAAAAAATTATAGTAATTTATATAATTTATAATCATGTATTTTATGTATGTTATATGTAATTATATAGATATTTTATATAGAATTATTTATTATTTTATAAGATTATATATTTTATTTTATATATTATATATTTTTATCTTTAAAAAGGGTGAAAATAAGTAATTTTAAAAATAAAGAAAAAAAATAAAAAGTCACCACATATAATATAGTGCAAGTACCAAAACAATCATTTAAAATTTATTTTATAATTCAAGTAATTGCATGAATAGCTGGTAAGTAGTTATAATGGGATAAAAAAAATATAGGATATATAAAATTTACTGCAAAATTTATTGAAATATAGCTTTAAATTTTATAGATAATTCATAATTAATAAAAATAATTTATGATTCAACTCAAATGACAATCTTTAATTTGCATTGAACCTCGTGTTGTTAATTTTATGAAGTATTTCTCTCCGATGCTCTTTTCCATGATAGATTTAGCTTGTTAAGACTATTATCTTCATGATTACTTGCTTTTAGTTATTAATTTATATAAATAAATTTTTTATTTATGAAATTTATTACATAAAATATGAAAAACATTCATATTTTAGAAGAAACTCTCACTACAAGGAAAATTTTTTTTCACAATGTTAAAAAATGTCACCAAAAGTCTTGCAGAACATCACTACAGACTTTTTGCGATGTTTTTCAAAGCATCATCAAGAACATCGCGCTAGCCGTGTTGCTAATGGTCAATCGCATCGTTCATCCCACAACGTCATAGAAAGGATGTAAAAAAAAGACATATGGCCAAACATTGTGGAACGTTGGTTGATTAAGCGACATTTCACTAACATCACGGAATAATGATCTATCGCGATGTTTTTCAAATGTCGTGAAACGTGAAAGATTAAGTGACATTTCACTAACGTCGCGGAACAATGATTTATCATGACATTTACCAAACATCATGAAATAAGGATCTATCATGATGTTTTCTAAACATTGTGGAATATGGAAAATTGCACAATGTTTCACCAATGTGATGGAATGAGGATCTTTTATGATGTTTTCCAAGCATCGTGAAACATTTTCCAAACATCGCATAATGTCAAAAGGATATTTTATGGTAGCCATATTTTGCTTCATTGATAATTTAATTATAATCTATATAAAATAATGCATTTCATAATATATGTTCAAATACCAAGTACATCATCCATTTTCAATCAATGAATTATTCAACAACTAAAGCATGAACTCATATGCAATTCATAATCAAGATAAATCCATACACAAAGCTTATAATTCAAAAGTTAAATTATCTTCATCCAAAGAGATGACGTCTCCAACCAAAAGCAATTAAAGACCATATCTCTAAAAAAAATAAATAAATATTCATCTAGGCTACCAATTTGCCTCTAACCAAAAGCAAACAAACTCATTATCCAATTGTCTATAACAAAAATAAGTGAGTTCAAAAGTCGACAACCCCAAGTGCAAAAAGCCTCTCTGCCATGTATGTCCTCAAAATAACATCTTCATAAGTTCTTGAGTCATGGGATCCCTGCCAAAAAGAAAAGCATAATCAATTAATTACCTATATATTATAATAACAAAATACATACATTATTCCATTATGCTTACAAAAAAGATTTAGGGGCATATTAAAAAAAACAACTTAAGTAACTTACATCATAAATCTAGTAAAGAGATATTCTGTGATGCGCATAGAGCTTCCAAAATCCTTAATTTGTTGATGCTCCATATGTGCTTTTTGAAGCTCCATCTGCATCTTAATGTCTACAATCTCATTCTTCATCTCTTGGTTTTGCTCCTGCGAGTACTCCAACTCCTTTTGAAGTCTTTTCTTAGACATAAAAGAGAAACTCTTTTCTTCTGGACGAAGTCCAACTCCCAAACCATAGATATAATCTGATTTGATCCCCAGAACTTTATCACATATCTGATCTGCTATCATGGGATGGCCATCAAATATAGATTGCTCTAGCACTTGCATCATTTTATTCTAACAAAATTCGAAGAGGATTAATTTCAAAACAAAAACTAAGCTCACTTAAAATAGTAATCATAATTTTATTTTTGTGTAGTGTCCTCACCCATTTTGCCTCGCACTCGGGAGTTGTCCATCTACCTAGAGTGTCACCAAAACCTGGGGTGTAATGAGTATGATACCACAACATAATTCGATCGCACTCTTCTCCATTCAATTCATTCTCACTCTATTTAAAAGATGGGTTACTATTGCAAAAAACTTAAATGTTAAATAATATTAATCACAATCAAAGTACGACATCTCACAATCTCATGCCGTATAGGTATAAAAGCTTTTGACCCAGTGTTTGCTTGGCACTTGATAAAACTTCTAGATTTTTTGTTATTCTCACATGTTAGCCGAAAAGATAAAAACTTTATGCTAATCAATCTAAAATAGATTCTTTAAAGAAGACATTGACATGTAAACATAATTTATTATACTGACCTATGTCCTATCTTTGTCCCAATAAGTGCAAAGATCTATCCACTCTGTCGTGCTTATAGTACTTGACTTTGAATTCTTTCCATGGTTAAGATAATGCAAATGTAGTCAGTACCTTTAATCCTTTGACTTCAATAAAAGAAGCTTCTTAACACTAGCAAAAACTTTCTCATCCGTCTTTAAACCCTTGATATCTAGTTTTTGTTGAAAAGAATATATTAATACTAGTTAACAAATATGCATAGAATACAAATGCAACTACAATGATTTCTACTTACCTCTAGTTTGTCAAATGCAATCTGCATCTCTTCCTCTATTAATTTGGTACATCTAGGCTTCACAAGTAAAATATTTCTTGCTATCATACCAAGCTCATTTGATAGCTTGTTGGATTGAATAGCATTAATGGGTCGTCCTTCTTTCATTGAGATATTGATTTTCATTTTCTTACGAAGGGCCTTGTTTATCTTACTTAACCCGACCCCTCTGACATTCTTTCACAACATGCCAGTTTTGTCCCAATTTCATGTCTTGTAAATAATAAACTTGCTTCGCTTGGTTTGCAAGAATAAATGGATCATTTTTGTACCATAACCTGGTTACATTTATGCTTTGCATATTTCCATCGATCTTGACATTAGCGTTCCTAGATCTAAGATCATACCACTTACACTTAAAAAGAACAACACTTTTATCCTTGACATAATCCAATTGAATAATATCTATTAATACCCCAAAATATCAATAATATCATCTCCATGGTTTTCTTTTATCGCAATACCACTATTTTGCGACTTTACAATCACGAATTTCAGTGTGAAATCACACGCCATTTGCAATACATCTCTAGTACTTTTGAACCAAAACATGAGGTTCACATGCTAATGCATATAAAGACTTGATTACACTTTCCTCGCCCAGTTTGTACAAGTTGCCATCTACCATTATATAAAATAATTTATATTAGTTGAATATATGAGAATACAATATATGTACATAAATAGTATCGTAGAGTTTGTATTCTCACCTGATGCTTTATCCATAAAAAAAATTGTTCTCTGTGTCTGATCTCAACATCTAACGAATTTTGCTCCATCAGCTCAACCTTATGCTCTCTAACAAAAAAGTATCGTTTACTACTGCATCTCTATACCGAACATTTAATAATAAAATTTAGATGGTAAAAACTTACTCAAAATAAGGCTCCATCTCTTTACAATTGGAAAGCACATACCAATGAGCCATATCTTGCTCTTTTTTGGGTATGAAAACAAATTGAGTTGCTCCAAATGTCCTAATTTGTTGAAAAAATATTGTTATGTCACCATCATCGGCTTTATCATTATTTTGCTCATCCACATTAAAGTATATCTCGATACCTCGAAGGTACATATAACAAAATGTCAAGCATTCCTTGACTACATACACCTCAGCAATAGACCTTTCTAGGACAAGCTTTATTTCGAACAAATCTCTTTAGAGAGACAAGGAACCTAAATTTAGAATTTAGAATAATTATATAATATAAATAATTATTTAAATTTAAAATTTAAAATCTAAAAGAAGTTACTATGATACCTCTCGATTGGATACATCCATCGATATGCCACTGGTCTACCTAACGAGGCTTCATTTGGCAAATGAATAGCCAAATATACCATCACATCAAAGAAAGCTGATGGAAAAATTATTTCAAATTTGCACAATATCAAGGATATGTCTGTACACATCTTCTCGATGTCATCCACAATCAAAATTCGATAATATATATAATGGAAGAAGTCACCCAACTCCATCAATACAGCTGGCACATCCTTCTTCAAGATTCCACGCATGCCTATAGGAAGAATGCTTTGTAGAAAAATATGACAATCATGGATTTTTAGTCCCATAATCTTTTTTTCCTCAATATTAGCACATCGAGATATATTAAATGCATACCCATCCGGAAACTTTGCCCCTTTAAGAAATTCACAAAAACTCTTCTTTTCAGTATTCAACATTGTATAGCATGTAGGAGGAATAATGTAGGACCCATCATTTCTCTTCACCAAGTGCAATTCCTTTCGAATTTTCATATCTTTCAAGTTGAATCTAGCCTTGATAGTATCCTTGGTTTTACCTTCAAGATTTAACAAGGTACCAAGGATATTGTCATAAATATTTTTTACAATATGCATGATATCAAGGTTATGCCTCAATCTCAACTTACACCAATATGGCAACTCAAAAAGAATATTCTTTTTTATCCAATTCAACTCTTCTGTTGATCTCGATCTCTTTTATTATTAGGATGCTTTTTATAGTCTATGTTCTTCAAATGAAATAGTTATTGCATCACATCATCTCCATTTGGCAAGATAGGTGGGGATCGATTGTCCACCTTGCCATCAAACCTTTTGCTCTTCCTCCATGCATGGTCATGAGTAAGAAAACACCAATCGATGGCTCAAGTAACCAATTTTGCTCCTCAATTTATGAGAAAGAGTATGCTTATTACAAACAGAACATGCCATATATCCTTTAGTGATCCATCCAGAAATATAACCATAGGTTGGAAAATCATTAATAGTCTACAATAGAATCGCATGCATTCAAAAATTTTGGCCATATGAAGCATCGAAAACATCAATACCCTTATCCCATAGCTCATTCAACTCATTTACTAATGACTTCAAGTAGACATCAATGTCTCTACCCGGTGCTTTTGGATACGGAATAAGTAGCGACATTATAAAGAATGACTCATCCATGCACATCCAAGGGAATAAATTATATGCCAAAAGAACAACAAACCACACACTATAGGCATTAGACATATTATCAAATAGATTGAATCCATCCGTTGCTAGGCCAAGCCTCACATTGCAGGGTTCTCTAGCAAACTCTGGATATTGTTCATCAAAGCTCTTCCAAGCTTCACCATCAAATGGATGAATCATGGTGTTGCTCTCACTTATAGGCCTATCTTTGTGCCATCTTATTTCTTTAGTCATTTTTCTCGACATGAATAATCGTTGCAGTCTAAATTTTAACGAAAAGTACCATAACACTTTATAGAGGATCTTCTTATCCTTACCATCATTAATCATCCATCTCAACATTCCACACTTCGGACAACTATCATAGTTTTCGTGCTCTTTCCAAAAGAGAGCACAATTGTATTTACATGCATGTATTGACACATAACTCAAGCCCAAGTTTCATAGAAAATGATTTGCTACATAGTAAGACTTTGGCAAGGATTGACCATTAGGCAAGACATTTCTTAGCAATGACAATAGCATATCAAAAGACTTGTTACTCCATTTGTTGTATACTTTCAAATGGAGCAACTTTATAATAAATGATAATTTTAAAAATTTTATACATCTCGGATATAACTCTTTGGTAGCTTTCATCAATAAATCATTAAAGGCATCGGTACAAGAATGGCTAGCATCTATAGAAGTCCCTAAGTTTTTCTCAATAGGATAATCATTAACGAAACTACTGACGTCACATAGCAAGTCTCTTATTCCATTATCATCTTCATCTTTATTTAAGTCATTACCTAACTTGTCACTTTCTGTATCTACAAATGAAAATCTATCTCGATTACCAGAGAATTGAAATCCTGCCTATTCGCCATGAAATATCTATTGAGTGTATGATCGAATCCATGCCAAATCTCAATAGATGATTGAAGACATTCTCTTGAGGCTCCACATAAATATTCAAGTAATATGAACAAGAACACCAAATTTTGTAATCTTTGTCCTTATTTTGAGCCACAAAAGTCATAAATGATTTGACTCTCTCTATGTATTCGCGAGAAAACTTAACACAATTCATCCAACACTTATCCATATTATATATAAATATCTATCATTAAAACATAAACAAACTTTAGCAAATATACCATTTAAATCATGTCTTTACAAAAAAAAATGGCAAAGGAAAAGGGCAAAAAAATAAGAGCACCATTGAACAAAAAATTTAGAAGAAAATTTCATTGTTTTTGCTTACCTTGCTCTTGAGAGAAAACCTTTTAAAGTAAAATAATTGAAATCTTACAATCATTCTCAAATACATCATTAGTGAGCATAATTTATACTTAAATATTCTTGACATCATCAAAATTAATTCAGTTTTGATTTAAATTTTTAGAAAATCGATTCAAGATGATCTTACACTAAAATAGAGCATTTTGCTGTAAACTTTTCTATATTTACAACACCAGCACTGCTTTGAACCTTTTTTTCTTTGTTTCTTTTTTTTTTAGAATTTCTATTCTCTGAGAGTTTGAGGATATGAGTAGCCAGATGTTTGAACTAGTCTGCACTGGGTTATCATATAGTTGGTGTTGGGGATAAATCTCGCTTCCACCAAAGTCCAGCCTGGTGCTTAGTCTAATGCAGCCGGTAATCATGAAAGAGCTTCAATCGAAAATTCTCTCCCCAGCAGTCGAACTCATTCAGCGGTCGAGCCTCAGTCGAACCCCTTTAGCTGGTTGAACTTCTCAGCAATCGAGCCCCAATCGGACTTCCCCCAATGGTCAAATTTCTGTCGAACTCTCCAGGAGCCAAACTCCTCCTAGACTTCTCCTTCGACTGGGCTTTTTCAGGATCCGAACTCCTCCTAGACTTATTCTTCGATCGGACCTCTTCAGGAGTCGGACTCCTTTCAGACATCTTCTTTAGTCAGGCTTCTACGAAAGCCAAACTCCTTCTGAGCTTCTCCTCCAATCGGACTTCTACGGGAGTCAAACTCCTTCCAAATTTCTCCTTCAGTTGAACTTCTACAGAAGCCGAACTCTCTCCAGATTTCTCCTTCAGTTGGACTTCTATGAAACCAAACTTTCTCTGGATTTCTTCTTCAGTCGGACTGCTATGGGAGCCAAACTTTCTAAGATTCCTCCTTTAATCAGACTTCTACGAGAGAGCAAACTTTCTCCGAATTCTCCTTCAGTTGAACTTCTTTCGCATTTCTCCTTCAGTCAAATTTTTATAGAAGCCGAACTTCTTCTGAGCTTCTCCTTCAGTCGAACTCCTAACGGAAGCCGAACTCCTTCCAAATTTCTCCTTTTAGTCGAGCTTCTATGCGGAGCCAAACTTTCTCTGATTCCTCTTCAGTCGGACTTCTACGAAAGCCAAACTTTCTCTAGATTCCTCCTTTCAGTCAAGCTTCTACGAGAGCCAAACTCCTTTTGACATTCCTCCTTCAGTAAATTTTCACAGGAGCCAAACTCCTTCCAATATCTCTCCTTTAGTCGAATCTCCATAAAAGCCAAACTTCTTTCATATCTCTCCTTCAGTCGAATCTCTACAATAGTCGAACTCCTTTCGAATTTCTTCTTCAGTCGGACTTCTATGGAAGACGAACTTTCTCCAAATTTTTTTTTCAATCGAGCTTCTATGGGAGCCAAACTTCCTTCGAATTCCTCCTTCAGTTGAACTCCTTCCGCATTCCTCCTTCAGTCAAATTTTCAATTGAGCCGAACTCCTTCCATATCTCTTCTTCAGTCGAATCTCCCATAGGAGCCAAACTCCTTCCTTATCTCTCTTCAGTCGAATCTCTACAGGAGCCAAACTCCTTCCAGATTCTCCTTCAGTCGGACTTCTATGGAAGCCGAACTCCTCCGAATTTCTCCTTCATTGAACTCCTTTCGCATCTCTTTCTTCAGTCGAATTTTCATAAGAGCCGAACTCCTTCTATATCTCTCCTTCAGTCAAATCTCTACAGGAGCCAAACTCCTTCCGCATCTCTTCTTCAGTCGGATTTCTATGAAAGTCCGAACTCCTCTGAAATTGATATACATCAAAGCACTTCATCCCTCCATGCGGCCCTAAGTGGCTCAGTATCGAACGGCTGCGGTCATCACTATCAGTCCACTGTAGATGATAGCGATCCGCTATCAGATGGTGATGGCTGTCACCATCAATCTACTGCAGACGGTACTATAGGCGGTGCCTCCCTCCGTGATTGATTCCATCAGACCTCGAGCGGCCACTATTAGGCAGCTACAGCTGTCACCATCAACCCGCTATAAGCTCTATCTATAAAAAGAAATCCTCCAAAAGTGTTTTCTCTAAGGTCTCCTCTCCCACTCAAAACTCTGCTGAACTCTTTCCTAAGCACTCCATTTCTGTTGCCCAGAAGAGCTGACTTGATCATCGGAGGGTCCTATCGGAGCCACCACCACCAACTTCAGACGAAACTTTATTTTGCAGGTCACCGACAGCGACCTCATCTTCTTCGTACTCTAGATCAGAACCTCCAGGCGTCAATCAGATTCTGCATCAATAGAATTGGCGCTAGAAGGAGGGCCCTATGTTCTTGAGGTTTTCTTATTCTTAAAAGAGTGCTCAGCAACGATCTCTCTCCTTCCTCTCTAGAGATCTCTCTTCTTCCTTTCTAGAGTTTTTCTTCGAGAAAAAATACCTCCCAGGAGAGCTTCGACCCTACGATCGATGGCCTCTACAGTCAGATCCCATCCAGACCTATTCGCCCCTGCTTCAGCCCCGGCAACTCAAGCTCCACCTATAGCCATGGTGGACATGGAGCAGTTTAACCTGCTGGTCCAGCAGATTCGTAGTCTCATGGAGATGATGCAGACCATACATCGATAGACCCTAGCACCAATTCAATCAGAGCAGACTTCTCCGAAGCTCCGTGGTCAGGTCTGAGAATGGCCAACTTAGGCTACCCAATCTCTGATCTTCGAAAAGAAAAAGCAAAGGATGAAGGGCCCCTACTCAGACCATGACTCGACCCAGGAGGAAGATTCACATCAATTCTATCAGAAAACTCTGAAGATCAATGACCGTGAAGATCTTCTAGATCAAAGGCTCCTAGAAATGAGCTGACAAATCGAAGAGCTCCGCCACACTCCTTTCTTGCACGGTAATGATATTTGCACTGATCCTCCTTTTTCTCAGAAGATTATGCAGAAATCCATCCTATGAACTTCAAGCTCCCATAATTTGAGAGTTACGATGGGACCACCAATCTGATCGACCATCTGGAGATCTTTTGGATAATGATATTGCTCCATAGTGCGCCAGATGCTATTTTATGTCGAACTTTCTCATCCACCCTCAAGGAAGATGCCAGGAGCTGATACTCAGCACTTAAGCCGGGTATCATCTTTCTCTTTGATCAGATGAGCCATCAGTTCGTGGTTCACTTCATCAGCAACCGACGTCCGTGCTGAGGTTCGAATTTTCTGATAACCATCAAGCAGAAGAAGGAAAATCTATTCGAACTTATGTCATTTGGTTTAATGCTGCTGCATCAGAGGTCCAAAATCTAGACCAATCCATTGCCATGGCTGCACTCAAGGACGGCCTTAAAAAGAATGATTTGCTGTTCTTCCTGAAAAAGAAGTACCCAGGGACTTCGTCGATATGCTAGCTTGGACTGAAGGTTACGCCCGAGCTGAAGAGGCCTTCAAGGCCAAAAATGATAAAGCCTTTAGTAAGCGGCGAATCGACGAGTCGGACGGGTCCGTCGAGGAAGGAAAGTCGAGTGAAGCTCGATCGCACTTTCGAACCCCCTCTGAGCGCAAGCAAGTCCAAACTTCTTCCCAGGATCGGAGGTAGGAAAGCCTGGACAGAAGGGCATGGTGGGATTCTTTCCAACGAAGATTTCACAACTACGCCCCTCTCAATGCTCCAAAAATCTAAGTATTGATAAAAATCAGAGAGCAACTACCGAGGTCGGAAAGGATGCGCTCTCACCCTAGCAAGCGCAATTCTAACAAGTTCTGCCTTTATCATCGTGATCATGGTCATGACATTGAGTAGTGTATCAGACTGTAGGATGAGATCGAAGAGCTCATTAGGCGAGGCAGACTAGGCCGATTCCTACGATAACAGCCTAAAGGATGGAAAGATCGGTTGAGGGCATTGCCGTAGCCTGAGCCACCAAGGGGGGAGGATCAACAAGGAGATCGGCCACCTCTCAACATCATCAACACGATCTTGGGATGACTTCGACAAGGGGAGGCCAGCGGATCAGAGGGATTAGTGAAGATGCGGAGGACTAAAGAACCCATAACCTTCACTGAGGCTGACGCTCAGGGGGTCCAATTCTCCCATAATGATGTGGTTGTAATCTCTTTAAATATTGCCAACTATGATGTACACCATATTTTGATAGATAATAAAAGCTCGATCGACGTATTATTTTATGATGCTTTTTTGAAAATATCCTTACTCAATAACCACTTGAGGCCTATAAAATTTTTGTTGATAGGCTTCACTGACGATGCCATACCAGTTGAGGGCATAATTACTTTGGTCGTGACTGCAGGACAACGCCCAAAACTGGCTAAGGCATAGGTCAATTTTTTAGTTGTAAGGACTCCATCCGTCTATAATGCTATTGTCGGCCGATCTGGTCTAAATGCACTTCGGACAGTGGTATCAACTTATTATCTAAAGATAAAGTTCTCAATAAGTCATGGGATCGGAGAGGTCAGGAGAGATCAAGCTCTGGCAAGGCACTGCTACTCAATCGCCCTGCATAAGAAAGAACCGTCCGACCCTTATCCTATTGATGGGCTGGATGTTTGTGATGATCTCACTGAGGAACAGGACGAGCCTATGGAGGACCTCATCTTTGTATCCTTAAATGATGGAAACGCGGAGCACGCGGTACAGATCGGCTTCAACTTAGGAGATGAGGTTCGGAAGTAACTCGTTACCATCCTCAGGATGAATGCTGATGTCTTCGCCTGAGCCCCAATAGATATATCAAAAATTGATACCAAGATCATGGAACATCGACTGGCCGTTGATTTGAAGTATTGGCCGATAAAAGAGAAAATGCACAACCACACCCTGGAGAGGTAGAAAGTAATCGTCGAAGAAGTAGGCAAGTTTCTCAAAGCTAGATTCATCTGAAAAATTAACTATCCGACCTGGATCTCAAATGTGGTCTTCATAAAAAAAGTAAACAATAAGTGGAGGATGTGTATAGACTTCAAAAGGCTGAACAAGATCTGCCCAAAAAATAGCTACTCTTTATCCAGAATCGATCAACTGGTGGATGCAACCTTGGGCCACGAGCCTTCTTACTTTCATAGATGCCTTCTCTGGTTATAACTAGATATAGATGGCATCGGAGGATGAGAAGAAAATTGCTTTTGTTACTGATCGTGGTCTTTATTGTTACAAAGTTATGTCCTTTGGACTCAAAAATGCAGAGGCAATGTACCAGCACCTGGTCAACAAGATCTTCAAAGAGTAAATCGATCGTAACATAGAGGTATACATAGACGATATGCTCATCAAAAGTTGAGCTTCTACAGACCACCTCGTCGACCTTAAAGAGATCTTCAGTGCACTCCGAAAGCATAAGATGAAACTCAACCCGACCAAGTGCGCCTTTGGTGTGACCTCCGAAAAGTTTTTGAGGTTCATGATGTTGAGGCATGGGATCGAAGCAAATCTCGAGAAAATTCATCCCATTCAGAAGATGACTGCTTCAAAAATAATCAAAGAAGTTTAGTACCTAACTGAAAAAGTGGCATCCCTAAATCACTTTGTCTCGAGATCGATCGAGCGATGCATGTCCTTCTTTCGAGTTCTCAGGCAACCAAAGAAGTTCTGCTGGACGGCGGAGTGCCAACGGATATTTGAGAAGCTTAAAAACTACCTCGGCTCATCTTTACTGCTGGCAAAGCCCGAACCTGAAGAGAAATTATTCCTATACCTAGCAGTCTTTTCGCAACCCTGGCGGCAGTCATGGTCAAGAAAGAAGTGAAGAAGCAATGATCAGTCTACTATATAAGCCGAATCCTGAGGGATGCAAAGACCAAATACTCTAGGCTAGAAAAATTAACTTACTCTCTTCTAATTGCTATCAAAAGACTCCAACCTTACTTTCAGGGGCACACCATAACGGTCCTTATGAACCAACCAATAAAAGCAGTCCTACATCGAACGAATGCTTTCGGAAGAATCGCAAAATAGACGATCGAGCTCATGAAATTTGACATCAACTATCAACCCCGACCATCGATCAAAACTCGAATATTGACATATTTTGTAGTAGAATGTACCATTCCAGCTAAAGCCGAGCTTGAATAGAATGAGACCGACGCTCTGCTGTAGCAGCCGAGCCTCCCCGAAGAGAGTGCCAACCTTTTCGAAAACTTTTGGGCTCTGTATGTGGATGATTCATCCGACTCTGCTGGAGCAAGTGCAGGGTAGGTCTTAGTCAGCCTCGAGAAAGTCGTCGTCGAGTACGCACTGCGCTTCGAATTTTCTGCGACTAATAATGGGGCTGAGTATGAAGTGCTGATCACTGGGTTAAAAATAGCAAGAGAATTAAAGATAGATCGATTTTAAGTCTACAGCGATTTCTAATTAGTGGTCGATCAAGTTAGTGGTAGCTACGAAGTATGAAAGGAAAGTATGATAAAATACCTTAAGAAAGTAAAAGACTTGACTCCGACCTTCATCTGTTTCGGCATTCGACAGATTTCGAGGGCAGAAAATGTAAGAGCCGACCTCCTCTCTAAGTTGGCCACTTCGGTCCCAATCAAACTGTCCAAAGAAGTATTTTTTGAGACTCTGAAGTGCCCAAACCCAAAGAAATCATAGGTCATTGTGCAGACGAAATTCGAGCCGAGCTGGATCGATCCGTTGGTTGCCTACCTTAAGGAGGGAGTCCTTTCTCGTGACCTAAAAGAAGTTTGGAAACTCAGGAATCAAGCCTTTCGTAACATTTTGTATGAAGGCATGTTGTATAAGAGATTGTATTCGTTACCGCTGTTGAGATGTCTCCGACCTTCAGAGACCGACTTCGTATTATAAAAAATGCACGAGGGAAATTTATGGAAGCCACATAGGAGTCAGGTCCCTATCACAAAAACTACTTTGGCAAGGGTACTATTGACCAACCTTATACCATGATTCCATGAAATATGTCAAAAAATATGACCGCTATCAGAAGAATGCAAACGTATAAAGATAGCCGACCTTCAAACTTACTTCGCTAAGCACATCTTGGCCATTCATGCAGTGGAGAATGGATATACTCGATCCTTTTTCGATGGCATCCGGACAGTAAAAATTTTTCTTGGTCGCGATCGACTACTTCACCAAATGGGTCGAAGCTGAACCACTAGCAAAAATTTTCGAGATCAAGGTATAGGACTTCGTCTGAAAGTCAATAGTCTGTCGACTCAGTCTGTTCCGAACCCTCATAACAGATAACGGACGATAGTTCGCTAGGATGAGGTTCGTCGAGTTCTATGAAGATCTAAACATCTCCCACCACTTCATATCGGTAGCTCACCTATAGGCAAATGAGAAAGTTGAAGTAACCAATTGGACTCTGCTGCAAGGCATCAAGACAAGGCTCGATAAAGTAAAGAAGGCCTGGGTGGACGAACTCTACCACATCCTCTGGACATACCAAACTACTCAAAGACTGTCGACTAGAAAAATACCATTCATCTTGACCTTCGGCACGGAGGCAGTCATCCCAATTGAACTTAAACTTTCATCAGCACTGGTCGTGGCCTTCAACGAGCAGCACAATCCACAAGACCTCAGAGTCAATCTTGATCTGCTGGAAGAAAAAAGAGAGAAAGTCTAGATTCGAATAACGACCTACAGATAAAAGATGGCTCGGTACTATAACTCCAGAGTCAGAAGTAAGACATTCAAAATGAGGGATCTAGTACTTCAACGAATCGCCATCTCTCAATCTCAGAGCTAGGAGAAGCTCATCCCAAATTGGAAAGGCCTATATGAAGTAGTGGAGGTCATCCGATCTAAAACTTATCGTCTGAAGGAGTTTGGAGGAATAATGCTTCTACGATCTTGGAACTCAGAAAATCTGAGGATGTACTACTAGTAGTCTTTTTTCAATAAAATTCTTTCATTTTAACATTATTGTTTCTTGGTGCAAAAACTATCTGATGATAGAAAAGAAGCAATCAGTAGTGGCCCCGTTAGGAATAGAAGGAGAACCTCGTCCTAACGTGAGTAAAGTCAAAGGCCTCGTTTATTTTAAACGAGATGGAGGAAGAGGCCCTGATAATGATCCTTATGTGTTCCCACAGCCCATTGAGAATAGAAGGAGGACCTCATCCTAATGAGAGCAAAGTCGAAAGCCTCATTTATGTTAGACGAGATGGAAGGAGAGATCCTGACAACGATCTTTATGTACCTTCATGGCCTGTTAAGAATATGAGAAGGACCTCATCCTAATGCGAGCAAAGTTGAAGGCCTCATTCATTTTAAACGAGATGAGGGGAGAGGCCCTGACAATGGCTCTTATATGCCCCCATTGTCTGTTAGAAATAGGAGAAGAACCTCGTCCTAATGCAAGCAAAGTCGAAGGTCTCGTTCATTTTAGATAAGATGGGGGGAGAGGCCCTAACAACGGCCCTTATGTGCCCCCATAGCCCATTAGGAATAGGAGGAGGATCTCGTCCTAACGTGAGCAAAGTCGAAGGCCTCGTTCATTTTAGATGGAATGAGAGAAAAGACTCCGAAGACGGCCCCATTATGCTCAACAACAACAGGAGATAAGATCTCCTTCAACCTCGGCTAGAGATAAGATCTCTTTCGAGCTTCAACCACAATGTCAACCTCGATTGGAGACAAGATCTCCTTCAAGCTTCAACTACAACTTCAACCTCGATTGGAGATAAGATCTCCTCCGAGCTTCAAAGTCTACATCAACAGAAAAGAAGATCTTCTTCAACCTCGACTGGAGATAAGATCTCCTCCAAGCTTCAATTTCAATGTCAACCACAACTGGTGATAAGATCTCTCCCGAGCTTCAAAGTCTACGTCAATAGGAGAGAAGATCTTCTTCAATTTCGACTAAAGATAAGATATTCCACAAGCTTCAACCGTAACGTCAACAAAAGACAAAATTTTTTTGAACCTCGGTTGGAGATGGGATCTCCTCGAGCCTCAAATTCAACATCAACTTTGGCTGAAGATAAGATCTCCCCCGAGCTTTAACCTAAACTGGTGCAGAGTCCTAAAAAAGACTTCGATAGTTGCCCTTTTTGTACTCTCTTTCTTCGAGTTTCGAACTCAGAAGTGGAAGGACTATTATTGGGGATAAACTCCACTTCCGTCGAAGTTCAATCTGGTGCTTAGTCTAATGCAACTGGTAATCATGGAAGAGCTTCAATCGAAAATTCTCTTTCCAGCAGTCGAACTCATTCAGCAGTCGAGTCTCAACTGAACCCCTTCAATCGGATGAACTTCTCAACGGTCGAGCTTCAGTCGGACTCCCTTAACGATCGAATTTCTATCGAACTCTCCAGGAGTCGGACTCCTCCCAGACTTCTCCTTCGGCTGGGCTTTCCTAGGATTTGGACTTCTCCCAGACTTCTTCTTCGATCGGACCTCTCCAAGAGCTGGACTCCTCCCAAACATCTCCTTCAGTTGGGCTTTTATGGAAGCCAAAGTTCTTCTGAGCTTCTCCTCAAGTCGGGCTCCTACGGAAGCTGAATTCCTTCTGAATTTCTTCTTCAATCGGGTTTCTACGAGAGCCAAACTTTCTCCAAATTTTTCTTTCAGTCGGACTTCTACGGAAGTTGAATTCCCTCTGGATTCCTCCTTCAGTCGAACTCCTTTCGCATCTCTCCTTCAGTTGGATTTCCATAGGAGCCAAACTCCTTCTGAGCTTCTCCTCCAATCGGGCTCCTATGGGAGCTGAACTTCTTCTGAATTCCTCTTTCAGTCGGACTTCTATGGGAGCCGAACTTCTTCCAAATTTTTTCTTCAGTCGGACTTCTATGAGAGCTGAACTCCTTTCAGATTTCTTCTTCAGTCGAAACTTCTACGAGAGCCGAACTTCCTCCGAATTTCTCCTTCAGTCGGGCTTCTATGGAAGCCGAACTTCCTCCGAATTTTTTTTTCAGTAGAATTTCCACAGGAGCCAAACTTGTTCCATATCTCTTCTTCAGTCAAATCTTCATAGGAGCCAAACTCCTTCCGTATATCTCCTTCAGTCAAATCTCTATAGGAGTCAAACTTTTTTCGAATTTCTCCTTCAGTCGAACTTCTACGGAAGCCAAACTCTCTCCGAATTCCTCCTTCAGTCGAGCTTCTACAGGGAGCCAAACTTTCTCCGAATTTTTCCTTCAGTCGAACTCCTGCATTCCTCCTTCAATCGAATTTTCACAGAAGTCGAACTCCTTCATATCTCTCCTTCAATCGAATCTCCATAGGAGCCAAACTTCCTCCAAATTTTTTCTTCAGTCGGACTTCTACGGGAGCTGAACTTCTTCTGAATTTCTCCTTCAGTCAGACTTCTATGGGAGCCAAACTCCCTCTATATTTCTCCTTCAGTCGAACTCCTTCCGCATCTCTCCTTCAGTCGAATTTTCATAGGAGTTGAACTCCTTCCATATCTCTCCTTCAGTCGAATCTCTACAGGAGCTAAACTCTTTCCGCATCTCTCCTTCAGTCGAATTTCTACGAAAGTCCAAACTTCTCTAAAATTGATATACGTTAAAGCTCTTCACTCCTCTATGCGGTCCTGAGCGGTTCAGTATTGGACGGCTGCGACCGTCACTATCAGTCCGCCGCAGATGATAGCGATCCGTTATCAGACGGCGATGGCTGTCACCATCAATCTGCTGCAGGCAGCACTACAGACGGCGCCTCCCTCCGTAACTGACTCCGTCAGACCTCGAGCGGCTCGCTACCAGGTAGCTGCAGCTGTCACTATCAATCCACTATAAGCTCCACCTATAAAAAGGATCCTCCAGATGTATTTTCTCCAAGCTCTCTTTTCCTACTCAAAAATCTTACTGAACTTTTTTTTGAGCACTCCATTTTTATTGTCCAGAAGAGTTGACTTAATCATCGAAGGATCCTACTGGAGCCACCACCACCAACTCCGAATGAAACTTTGTTTTATAGGTCATCGATTGTGACCTCGTCTTTCTCGACTCCAGACCAATCCAACGTCAACCAGATTCTACATCAACAATTGGGATTAAAGGTAAGCCCTTATTGACCAATTTTATATCATATTTATCGCAAAGAGCTGCACATGTTGCACAGAAAATTGTTATGCTAGCAAGTTAACCTAGAGTCCCATGGGAGACATATTTAAGGACCCGCAGAAGGTGATCTGGACAATAGGAGTAGACTATTTAATGGCTTTGATCAAGCAAACTTCTTGAAATAACATCTTTTAGAAAGGCAAACAATCACTAGAGACCACGGAGATTTTCCAAATCATGTCTGAAAACATTTTTATTGTTTATTTGGCAAGAGGCAGTAGTCAAAAGATGATATTTTAATAAAGTTCTCTCCATTCCAGAAATTGCTCAAAGAGCATAGGTCTAACTTTTCTGTCGTGTCCTATGTGTGCTTAGACCTTAAGGCATGTTATTGGAACGTAAGATAAACTATGTTAAAAATATAACTTATAGTTTAATTTTAATACACTAATTAAATGATGGGCAAAGCTTGAAATCTACTTAAAAAATTGACAGCACGTATAAAATAGCGGGGGCTGACTTAGCCTTGCTCCAGTACTTCAACGAAGTTGGTACTGACAGGACTATTAGTTAAACGCATTGGGAGTGCCACCATAGCCCACAGGGGACTTCCGTACCTTCTTGCGTATGAGATCACAGGGATCAATCGACATGCATATACAAGGCCCCCCCGACCCCACGCCCACCGTCATCCGCTCCACCGCCACAACCCCCCCCGCCCCCCCCCCCCCCCCCCCCCCCCCGCCACCCATCCGCTCCACCGCCGCACCCCCCGCACTCAACTTCTATTACCGTCAAAGGCCCCCCGCCCACGCCGTCCGCTCCACCGCCGCACCCCTCGCACCTGCCATCCGCCGCACCCCCGTCCGCGAAGCCGCCCACGCCGTCTGCTCCACCACCGACCCCCGCCCCCGCCACCCTCCCCCCACCCTCTCCGTCTGTCGAATAAAAAAAAAGCAAAAGAAAGGATTGAGGAAGGGAGCCTTACCCGAACAGCGGCGACGAGCGAAGTCGACGGGAATGCCGGTGATGGCGACAGCGATGGGCGAAGAAGCGTTCCGGCGATCAGGCGTGCGGGCAGTTTTCGCGGGCGGTCCGATGGCACTCGCGTGCAGGACGGTCCGAGATCCGGAGGGGGCAGCACGGCGGTCTTCTTCTCTGGGAACGACGAGGACGGCAGGGGCGCGCGCGTGCGAGCAGCAGCGAACAAACCGGCGACAGTGGCTGGTGGAACGCGGGAGATGGGAAGATGGGCGCGCGCGTCGGCGGCGTGCGTGCGTCACGTGGACGAGAGGAGACGAACGGCGCTGGTGGTGGGGTCGATCGGGATTTTTTTGGGGGGTTAGGGGGTTTCTTTTTTCTTTTCGATCGATCGGGATTTTGTTTTGGGGGTGGCACGGAGTTGAAAAAATAGGATTTTAATGTTAAAAGAATAAATAATAAAGATAATATATATATATATGGGCAGAAAAATGGGTGGAAAATTTTTTTATGATTAAATATGTTAAAAATGCTACAATTTATGTTATTTGGCCAAAGATCAACCTCATCGGCGATGTTTTGATAACATCATCAAAATATTTATGTTTTCATGATGTTTTAATTTTTAAACATCATACAGGATTCAAATTCTTGTAGTATCTACTAAAATATAAAGTTATCTTTTTTTTTGATAAATTAGAATATTATTTTTAAATATATATTTAGAAATAGATGCTAAATTATATTGAGCCATAGATTTTCATTCAAGAGTCAATCCCGATTAGATGCCCCAATTTTGGATATTTTGGAAATGCTTTAATCTTATTATTATTATTAATCGATATTTTATTTTATTATATGGTGTTCAGTAGTTATCTCTCATATATTCTTCAGATATATATTAGATAAAGTACATAGGCATCTTATTCACATCGTATACTTGGAGAACCATGAGAAAATGTTGCCAAAATTTTTACAATAATGAAAAAAATATCGACTAATAACAATAATAAGATTATTGCTTTTCTGAAAGGGATAGGACCATACATGTTAGAAATGGATAAGATTATGTATTCTTAAAATCTTACTAATAATACATACTTTAATGGTGAATATTTTTAATGAATGGATAAAAAATATCGACAAGAGTTGGATGAATACTTGCTTTATCATCTTACTTGAAAATCGACAAGGTGTTAGGAATTTTATAACATTTGCACGATAAAAAGTCGATGATCCAAATAAAATCAAATATTCTTATCGAAGATGTCACAATAATTACTTCCAACCTACAGATACAGCATTGGAGCACTTGTTGAATTGAGGTATGGATAGAAAGTATATTATTTGGGATTTGCATGGAGAAAGTAGACCTACTAACATAAGAAACCAACATATGGATCAACAGCCTGAACCAATTGACATCAATGAGATGTTAAATGATTTATATGAAGGATCATATTTTGACAACTCTTCTGAGAGTACGGATAATGTAAATGATGAATATTTTGAAACACTCATAAGAGATGCCGAGGAGCTATTATATCTAAATTGTAAGAAGTTCTCGATGCTTGAGTACTTGATAAAACTTCTCCACTGTAAAATCATATTTGGTTGAAGCCAAAAGTCATTTGACTTCATATTAAAATTAATCAAAGAGGCATTACTAGATAGTGAAAAACTTTCAAAATCATATTTAGAGGCAAAAAAGTATATACGTGAACTTGGATTGGATTATACACCAATACATGCATGCAAGAATGATTATGTATTATTTTATAAAGAGCATCAACACTTGGATTATTGCTCAGAATGTAGTGAGTCAAGGTATGCTGAAGATTTCGAAAGAGGTAAGAAGCGGCTTCATAAAATTTTGAGATACTTTCCATTAATACCAAGACTTTAGAGATTTTATTAATCATCGAAGACTGCCGAGATGATGAGATGGCATCATGAGATGAGAATTTCTGAGGATAACATCATTAGTCATCCAGCAGATTCTATAGTTTGGAGAATATTTGATAAACAATATCCTTAATTTGCTAGTGACCCACGTAACATTCATCTTGGCCTAGCATTTGATGGTTTCAATCCATCAGGGAGTATGAGCAATGCTTACAGTATGTGGCCGGTTATGCTAATGCCGTATAATGTTGCATCATAAAAATTTAATATATTATTTAGTATTGATGTAATTTTTATCAATATTATATTATCTCTAATATATTGTTTGATACAGACATGGCACCAGAAGGACGATCTCAGAGGCTTACACGAGGAGATGCTGGTGCATCGACTTCTCAGCAGTGATCTTCTGATGACCAGACGGTTATATTAGCCAATTCAGATTGATTTTATATATTATAATTATTTATATTTAATTTACTTTAGTTTTTTATCATTTATAAATAATTGATTTTAAGCTATGCTACTAGGAGGATGATCTGATGGGAGGAATGACATGAAGATGTCAGTATCTCTTTATCTCAACAGCACACTACGGTGAGGCAGGTACATCATCTTCTGCCACAGGTTATTTTTACATATTATATTTTTTTATATTATTATTGCTTTAAGTTTTTATCATGTATAAATAACTGATTTTAAGCTTTATATTTTGCTGCAACTACTGATACTGTTATTAGACGAATACGTGAAGCCATCAGAAATGAGAAGCTGGAGGAGTGGAGGAGGGCACATCCTAGGGAGAGGATGGGGATTATCATCCCATCGAGATATATCATATCAGAAGAGCACCACATTAGAGATCCGTATGTTTGTGAGGTAGGTATTATTATCCGTTCATACGCTCCCCTATCGTTGACTGATTGGCGCAGAGTTACGAGGCCACAGCAGCAGATCCTCCTCGATCATTTACACGTAACTAAATATAATTTTTAATAATTATTTAATTTTTATTTTTTTGATAAATCTTATATATTGCATATTATTTTTGCAGTATGATTTTAATATTCAGGAGATTGATATCTTGCATGTGCGAGAGGCTATCCTTCGGTATATGGGGCGATTGCTTAGAGGATTTAGATATGAGCTCCATATCCACTGAAAAGAGATCTTCCAGGCACATGAGGTGGTGGTGACACGTAAGACACCGCATAGGAGTGTATCACACCCCGACTGGGATCTCCTCTGCACCAGATATAAGGATCCTACATATCGGGTATAACTATTATGTTAATAAAAATATTGATTATTGAATTGATATGGTATTATAATATGTTCACTAATATCTTCATTACATCTGTTTATTAGGCCTACTATGACAAAGCCTCATAGAGTAGGTCGAGGCTTACGGTAATGCATTGCGGTAAATCAAAGTCATTTGCATAGTATCAGTATAAGCTGGTAAGTATATATACATACATCTTTAATGATTTATTAAAATATGACTGTGTCAGTATACTTACATTCATAAATTTTAAAAGGACATCGAGACAAAACAGCTACCTGGATGGATTGACGTCTACCAGAAGATCCATCATCGGACGATGGGCAAGTGGCTTCCCGGGACTAGGATGAGACATATGAATATTAATTGATTAAGTTCTATTTTAATTTAATTATAAAGTTTAGATTTTTGATTATATTTAATTTTTCTTTAATTAGAACCGCATGATGGAGATATGATTCTAGCCTCCAGCTGAGAGTTCTATCCCACCCATAGATGATGATATCTATGATGAGGTGCTTGGTAGGAGACCTAGCTATGTTATGGGGTTGGGATATAGAATTATGGCCCCTAGCTCCTCTCAAGCAGTACATGTTTCTT
Organism: Cocos nucifera; assembly: GCA_006176705.1. Lineage (NCBI taxonomy): Eukaryota > Viridiplantae > Streptophyta > Magnoliopsida > Arecales > Arecaceae > Cocos > Cocos nucifera. Next base: position 153,595 of record QRFJ01004927.1, on the reverse strand, counting down.
GTGATGCTTATCTACATGAGGCAGAGAGAAGACATGGTGAGATTGAGAGGAGACATCAGGAGGAGATAACGAATCTATGGCCAGCCAGTGCCGAGCTTTCATCCCAGCTTTAAGCATTTGGGACGAAGCTCGATAAGTTATGTCACCGTATGCCTCTCCCATCGACTTTTAATGTTCTTATCGATGTTTATGATCAGGACTCCATCGATGATGATGATGCTGCCTCTCCCATTGATATTATTTTATATTATTTTTAATTAATATATTTTTAGTATTTATATTAGATAATTAGTTTGCTAACTTAATTTTTTAATTTAATGCAGGTCTATGATATGTCATCGTCGATATGGAGTTTTATTTTATTTTGATGTATTTTTTTTTAAAAGAATATGTAGTATGTACGATATTTTATATATGTACATGGTTTTTTTATATGTATGTTATATGGATGTTTTAAAGTGAATGAATTTGATTTTAGCATGTATTTATTTATTATGTGGATGTTATATATTATATTATTTGTTATGTGGATGTTATATGGATGTCTACAGATTTTAAAAAATTGGCACAAATAAAATTATCTATTTTTTTTAAATAATTAGTGATGCAAAAAAGCATAGATAAGGAGTTATAGCGACGAAACAAAGCATCGGTAAATCTAAATAACCATTGCCAAATAGCATGCCATTGTGCTACTTTTAGCAATGCTTTAAATTACCAACGTAAATTAACGTCGCAAAATATTTACCAACATAAATAAACATAGCCAAATCCAATGGTTAAGTCATCAAAAAGCATGCCAGCATGCCACCTTTGGCCATGCTTAATAATTATCGACGAACTTTGCATCGTAAATTATTTACCGACGTAAAATAAGCATAAAAAAATTATTTTTTATCGATGGAAATATTTCGTTGCTAATACTTTACGACATCTATATTGCATCGCAAAAACTATTATTTTTGATGATTATTTAGCATAGGTAAATATTTATTTACCGACCTAAGTTTCCATCGGTAAAAATATTTTTTGATATTTATTTTGCATGGATAAAAGTTGATATTGTTGACGATTATTTTACGTCGGTAAATACTCATTTTCCGACGTCTTTTTAGCATAGCTAAAATCAAATGCTGACGTTTACTTTAACGCTGATAAAACATATTTTTGCCGATGAATTGAAGAAATGTCGGTAAATAAAATCAACGATAGTACTTTTGTCGACGTATTTTTTTCGATACATTTTACATCGGTAGATATAATTAGCGACATTTTTTAGGATTTAGCTATACTTTTTTTGCGTAGCTAATTATCCTTTTTCTTGTAGTGCCCAAACCATATAATACCGAGCACCCCGAATCGTATCATACAGAGTACCGTACCATACCAACCACGTACGATACCATCTCGTATCATGTACCGTATTATACCATCCCATACCTTACCATATTATACGATCATATTATTATAATATAATATTTTTAAAATAATAATATTATAATATTATAATATTATTATATAATATATTATGCTATAATATTATTATAATATATATATTATATTATATTCATTTTTCTTAAGAGGGCATTTTCGTCCAAATATGTTATGAATGGATTATTAAAAGATTTGGTAATCTGGATAGCCATTTCTTTTCTTGGTAATTCAAATTATCTTTAACTAGGTAGTATGGATTATCTGGCAATCTACATTACCAACTTAAAAAATATATCAAATCTTCACAAGTATGTTCACGGTCTCTCAACCAATTACGATGGTTATATGTAATGCATAATTTTCGAGTTTGCCCATTTGGAAAAGGACGTTCGCCACACATGCACGAAACGTTGTATGGCTGTAATCAAATTATCATTCTTGACAATCAGCAACAAATATGAGAAAATATTCGGTCCGATGCTTCTTGTGCAGCCATTTTGATCTCATCCTCCATGAATAATAGTGCAACGCATCAAAAAGCTGCTAACCAAATGGCACTGGTCCAGCAAGTTATGCCCTGGCAACGGTATGTCTTATGGCCATTGGGCCTCTAGTTTGAGACATCTGTGAGAACATAAAAAATATTTCAGAAGTTCAAAACTAGGCCATTACTGAAAATATATACAAGTGGATTAAATATGAAAAATTTTATTACAAACGATAAATATTATCAACTTTACAAATAGAAACGTAATTTGACCAAATGGCACACCAAAGTAAAAATGGCACAAATGGCATGCCAAAAAAAAATTTAAAAAAAAATTTGAAAAGCACCATTCGAAAGCGCCATTAGAAATTATGTTTTTAAAAGTGCCATTCAAAATAATATATATATATATAGTGCTGTTTCACGTGGGATGGCTGACTCGATGGTAGGGGTAACTAAACCTGAAAAACGTCGTTGTAAATGCTGTTTTCTGGATACAAAATCACCACTATAAATAACGTTTTATTCTCTTGCATTATTTTAAAAAATAAATTAAAATTTATATTATTTAAATAAATAATTCTTAAATTTATATTAGTATGGAAAAGATCTCGCTGTTGTGGCCGTATTGCATGCACCAGGTGCAATTGGACCGCTCAAATTCTGAATAACACGCCACGTTGCCCCTTATGTTTCATCAATTTTAGATTGCGTGCTATCCACCGTGCATCTGCTTCGGATTTCCTGGTTCACTCGCACCAGGTGCATGCAATAATTTCTCGTCGTTGTGGCTGTTGGTTTTTAATTTTTTTTGTCCTTTCTTCGCGGGGAGAAACCCTAGAACGGGGGAGGAACCGTGGAAGCGCGGAGGGCTGTCGCCCAGGAGAGGTAGGAGGCTTCTCTTCTCCTCATTATGAAACCGCCCCTGTTCGTCTCTGGGGTTAAGCATGGGGTTGCTAGAAAGAAGGCTCTTTTATCTTCTTTCGTCCTCTTCTACTGCTTTCAAGTGCACCTTCTCCTTTCCACCCCCCCCACCTCCTCTTGAGTCTCCTTCGCTTCTCCACTGCTAGAAGCCAAGACCCATCTCCCAAACCTCCATGTCAGGTGGAATATCTTATCTTTCGCCGGACAGAGCGGTGGAAGCATCTAAATACCTGGCCCACCTCAGATCCCCTTCAAAGCCCATCTCAGTCGTTGGTTTCCTCAAGCAGTTCGGTTTTGGCCATGACCATATCAGAAAGATCGTATCTTTGAATCCCAAAGTACTCTGTTCTAGTGTGGACGATAATCTTCAGCCAAGGATAAAGGTGTTACAGGAATTGAGATTTTCTTACCGTGAGATCGTTCAGCTGGTTTCGTCGAACCTCTCAGTCCTTTTTTGTGGTGAACTGCAGCGCAGGATCGAGTTCTGGAGGCCATTGTTTGGGACCAATGAGCATCTACTGGAAGCTATTGAGCGGAATCATCACCTTCTTGTTAAAAAAAAGGGCATCCATTTTCACGATCTTTTGAGATGAGACTAGGAATATTTGATAGTTGCTTTTATGGTAGATCTTCTAAAAAGGTAAGTGAAAATCTAGGGCCAATACTAGGCAGAGTTTGGAAATTCTTAGTTCATATTCTGAAGCTGTGGGATTCTCTAAGGTCAGTTTCATCTTCATTCTTTTATATTTCAAAACCTTGTCTATGAGCTAACTCATCATCACTTGTTTTGGTGAACAACAATATGGTTGCAGTTTTGTGCTTATATAATTACATAGTTACTGAAAGCACTCAAATCAGTTGATTTGAGGATGCTTGTGGACCTAGATGCTTTTTAAGTTTGAACATTTTAGCAAGCTCTCTTATAGTAGGTACTTCAGTTCTTAAGAATCTTTTTTGGCTTTTAAGTTCTGCGATGAAGTTAGTCAACTAAATCCTCAGATCATGTCTAAACAACCGTAATCCATGTCATTTCCTAGGAACATAATATGCTTTATGTCTTGTTACTTGACCATAAGCGTGATCTCAATGACAATGAGAAACCCTTATCCAGTTCAATGTATTCATGGGCTGTTGTGTGATCACAGTGTGGATGGCTGTCACAACCCCAATCTAAGGATTTTGATTCTTTACGCAAAATGATTAGTGCAACCCTACTTTGGGTGGTTGCACTATTCCTGTTCCTCTCTTGAACAAAAATATGGGAGAATGACTAACCGAGAAGGGGGTATTTATTAAAGAATATATGTGGAACAGGGATGTCGGAATGTCAAAGCTGTGTTATATTCACTTGTGACTTTCCTTTGTAACATATTAAGAGGTAACTCAGGCCAATCAATAAATATGAAGAATAGACTCTTTCTTGTCCAGGGCTCCAGCAACAGCAGCCAGGTCTGGAGGTTTGCCTAGAAGACCATATGCAATCCCCACCCACAGCCAAGAAGCTTGGGACAAACTTGCTCATCAAAATGTTTATTTGCCATGGAGGTAAGCAATGGGTTATCAGCTTTCGAAGTACTGATTGTAATGACAATGACCATATCCTTAATATACTCATGGATTCACGGGCTGCCGCATGATTCATGGATGACCGTGATTGCTCAACTGACTCATAGTTCACTGGTCTTGGAAATCTTGAGAACGCACCACTCAAGGTACCAACGAAATTAAGTTCTAAGGAAATTCGAACAAGAAACTACCAGGTTGTTGTCTCCAATGATTTATCAATTCATATTATTTAGTTTGTTAAAAATGCAGGCGTTATGTGAAAAAAAATAATCCAGGACTTCTGAAATCACAAATTTTATGAGGGGCACATAATGGCTTCATCTGACTGAAGCCTGTGACTCTAATTGTGATTTCTGAGCTGAGCAAGTAAATGCCTGATCTCACATTTTTATGTAGCCCAGTTTTTATGTTATCTCTATCTTTTTAGATTTGAGGTTTCTGTTTGTGTTTCACTTGACGTCCGCATAATAAGTCAGTGTAATTTCTATGGAGGATTGCAAGAAGACACCAATGCATGGGAGCATTAGTAGATAGATCATGGATGTTCTAAGGGAGGAAAATATCATGAAGATGAGATTGTTTGATTTGTTTTTTTGGTGGTGGTTGGTTGGTTTTCAAGCCTTGAAGTTTGCTGTTAACTTGTTGAATCCATTTTCCTTGATTTCAATTTTGTATCTGCGTAACAGCCCATCATAACGTTTACTGGCTGATGCTTGGTTCCAGTATATAGGGAGTTCATGGTCAGAGAACAGTTTAAGAGTAGACTACTCCATCAAGCCGAATGTCCTTGCGTCTCTTTTGTTGATCTTTCTTTCATTTTCTTTTAATGTAGATAGAAAACCGATCATATACTGTTTCATGTTCTATTATCCAATAATGAGTGAGCAGTGGAATCTAGGCTCACTTTTAGCATCGTCTCTATGTTTTATCTCGGCATCTTCTCAAAAATTGGAGCGGACAGAAAGATCAAAAAAGAAGGGCAATGTCCCTGTTTGGGTTATGGGAATACATTTTAAGCTTCCCATCATGGCTTTTTATAAGACACAGAAGACAAATCATCCAAATCACCCGCAGATGTCCTCTCAGATGATGACTTTGCTTCTAAAATACTGCAGTTTAAATATCTCATAATAATTTGGATGTTTCATCACGATGTTGTCGGTGACTAGTCCAGGGTTTGTGAGTGATGGTGTGGAGTTTTGATGGATATATTGTTTGCTAGCTAATGGAGAACTTTTTTGCTATAGCATTTTGGATGTTTCATTCTAGGTTGCAAACTTTTTCCTTAACACAAGAAATATAATTCAAGATACTATCAGAATGCCCAGGCCAAGGGTTCAAACAAATTCACTACCATGCAAAACTACTCTAGGGCAAATGAAATTATGGGTGATCTTGAAAGCAGACAATTTCTTCAAGAATGCTTATTTCTTTGGCGGCCTTTATGTTATGTTGTAGTTTCTACTCTTCTGGTCGCTTAATCTAGATTGGGCACCTTTTATAATTTGCCCCTTGCCTCAATATTGTTTTGACTGGAATTTCATTTTCTTTGATGTTGCCCTTAATTTCGTTAACCATCAAAAGAATATTTTATTATAAAAGTGAAATTTAGCAATACTGATCTTCAAGTTGAGTGCCCTTTTAGTATTGCTCTTTTATCTATTGGGATCTTATCAGAGTTTCTTATGAAACTAAAGTATGAAATATCTAATAATTTCATTACTAATGAGGGAGAACTTTCCAATCATATTGATTTAAATGAAGGAACCCATACATGGTATATAACGAATATAGATGCAAAATTGCGGAAGTATCCACCTGAGAGCGCTAAATAAATTTATTCAACAGTCGGTGATTAAAATGAGACATGCTCAACTGGAAATACTAATTAGGTCGACACAATGTATCCATGGGAAATGGTTGTTTGATAAGGTTTCATTAATTTCCCTGATGATACTTTTTAGTGTTAGTTTGTGAATTAGGCTGCATGTTAAATTCTCTAACAAATTAGAATTTATGAGAATGAGACTTGGGAGAAATGGGAGTAACTGTTTGGAGTTTGAATGCTTGGATCTTACTCTGCTATCAGATTAAGTACATTTTCTTTTTAATGAAAATTTAGATGATGTCTTACTGTAAGATGGCAACTTTAAATCTATGAAGACATAAGAAGTTACATGGCACAATTGATTTCTTAATGAAGATAGGTGTGAGCCCTTGTACATTGCCGACAGACCAGCGCTCCTTGAATGCAGCTTGGATTGCAGGTTGATTCTAAATGTGAGGATTCTAAAGGTAAGTAAATTGCCCAAGGATGAACTTTTACAGTATTATCATATTAGATTTTGCTACAGTATTCTTTAATATTATTTTATAAAAATATAGGAGAGATTTTTTTTTTATTTATGGTAATATAGGAGATATTTTGACCATTCGTTTTATGAAGGCATTTATAAAATTTTTTGTTAAGAGGTCTTGCCCAGCATCCTCCACTATCTCAATACCACTATCGACATTCGCAACAGTACCGCATCCTCCATCTCAATACCACTATCAACATTCGCAACAGTGCCGCCATAGGCCTTTTCCTCTTACTCTGTAGTGACATTTACATCATCATTGCTATGGACAACTTGAAGGTGGCACTCCTCCTCCTCCTTCATGGCAACACCCATAATTCCACCACCATGGACAACTTGAGGGTGGCCCTCCTCTGCCACCTCATCTCAATTAATGTCGATGATTTCGCTGCTTATTGGCAATGACAACCACCGCCCTCCTCCTCAACCTCTTTTCCCTATCCTCTTCCTCTTTCTTCGCCCTCAATGATGATCCATTTGCTCTCTTTTTTTCTCTTCTTCCATCCTTAGCAAGGATTTAAGCCGCTCTCTACTCCTCCTTCTCAACCTCTTCTCTATTTGTGATGGTGACAACCATCCCCCACTCTTCCTCAACCTCTTTTCTAGTGACAACTACCTAGCCCTCCATCCTCCTTCTCCTCTTCTATCCTCAATGATGACCTAGCCATTTTCCTCCTCTTCTTCTTCCTTGGCGAAGAACTATGCTTGTCTATCCTTCTCTGACAACTTCGCCGCCCCACAAGCCCCTATCACCATCACTATCCACCAAAAATTGAGATTTGGAAGAGAAGGGATGGATGACGGCATTTGAAAAAAAATTTAAAGTTATTGAAATAATTTTGATATTTAAAATATTTACTACATCAATCATGCACATTATCATTATAACTTATTATTGGTAGAGAAATTCTAATTATCCATATTGAATTTGATGGCCAAGGATAGGATAGCAGCAAAAAAATTTAAAATATCTCTTGGTGCGTTATAGAAAATCTTCATCATGTTAATTAAAGATTGAAGATATTGACGCAGAATTTGGTCGTCGTCGGAATCCGCTGGAGTGGAGGCCGATGAGGTCGCCGTCGGGGACCTACAAAACAAAATTCCGTCCGGAGCCGGGGGGGTTGGCTCCGGTAGGACCCTCCGATGATCAAGTCAGCTCTGGCCAACAGGAATGGAGTGCTCGAAAATGAGTTCTGAAGCTTGGAGAAGAAGAGGAGAGCTTAGAGATCAGAGTCCAGAGATTCGAATTAGCGTATCTAGAGGATCCTTTTTATAGCGGAGCTTGATGATGACAACTGTAGCCGCATGCTGGTGGGCCACTCGAGGTCCGACGGAGTCAGTCTCACGAAAAAATACCGTCTGCAGTGGATTGATGGTGACAGCCATCGCCACATGATAGCGGATCGCTGTCGCTTGCGGCGGACTGATGGTGATGGCTGCAACTGTCTTGATACTGAGCCGCTCGGAGCCGAATGAAGGATTGAAGGGCTTTGACGTGTGCCCATTTCGGAGGAGATCGGACTCCTGAAGAGGAAGCTTGGAAGGAGTTCGACTCCCGTAGGCGTCTGACTGAAGGTACGCGGCTAAGACTCAGCCGCTGGAGAGTTCGATAGGAGCTCGATCGATCGAAGGGGGTGTCTGGGAGGAGTCCGACTCCTGAAGAAGTCCATTCGAAGGATGTCTGGGATGAGTCCAGCTCCTGAAGAAGTTCGACCGAAGAGGAAGCTTGGAGAAAAGTTCGGCTCTCATAAGCATCTGACTGGAGGAGTGCGGCTAAGGCTCGATCGCTGAAAGTTTAGAAAAAGCTCGGTCGCTGAGAAGTTCGGCCGAGGGACGACTGCTGAGGAGTTCGACTGCTGAGAAGTCTGAAGGAGCTCGGCCGGCTGAGTAGTTTGACCGGCTGTAAGGGTTCGGCTAAGATCCATCTGCTGAAGCTCTTCCATGGCTACTGATTGCATTAGGCTGAGCATCGAACTAGACTTCGGTAGGAGTGGGGTTTATCCCCAATACTAGCCCCCCCACTCTTGAGTTTGAAACTCGAAGGAAGAGAGTGCAGAAAGGACGACTGTCGAAGTCTTCTTCCGGGCTCCGTGCTGGTTCAGGTCGAAGCTCGGGGAAGATCTCATCTTCAGCTAAAGTTGATATTGAAGTTGAAGCCCAGGGAAGATTCCATCTCCAACCGAGATTGAGGTAGGCCTTGTCTCCTGCGATCGAGGTCGGAGGTTGAGCTCATCGGGGGCGACATTGTTTCCTACAGTCGAGATTGATACGGACGCTCGGGAGAGATCTGATCTCAGGATGAGGTTGTCTTCGATCTTATCTCTGATCGAGGTTGTTTCGACCGCTCGAAAGAGATCTTCTCTGGCCGAGGTTGAAGTTGAAGCTCTCCAGCCGAGGTTGACACGGTCGCTCGGAAGAGATCCTATCTCTAGCCAAGATCGAAATTGAAGATCTCCAGTCGAGGTTGGCCCGATCGCTCGGGGGAGACCTTATCTGATCGAGGTTGAAGTTGAAGCTCTCCAGTCGAGGTTGGCCCGGTCACTCGGAGGAGATCTTATCTCTTTTGGCCGAGGTTGATGCGAGCGCTCGCGTTAGGACGAGGTTCTCCTCCTGTTCCTAACTTCGACTTTGCTCGCGTTAGGACGAGGTTCTCCTCCTTATTCCTAATGGACTGTGGGGGCACATTCGGACCGTCATCCATCTCCTTCCATCTCGTCTAAGGTGAACGAGGCCTTCGACTTTGCTCGCGTTAGGACGAGGTTCTCCTCCTATTTTTAACGGGCTGTGGGGGCACATTCGGAACCGTCCATGTCCGTCTTCCTCCATGTCTCGTTTAAGGTGAACGAGGTCTTCGACTTTGTCGCGTTAGGACGAGGTTCTCCTCCTGTTCCTAACGGGCTGTGAGGGCACATTCGGATCATCGTCCGTCTTCTCCCATCTCGTCTAAGGTGAACGAGGCCTTCGACTTTGCTCGCATTAGGATGAGGTCCTCCTCCTATTTCCTAACGGGCTATGGGGCACATACGGACCATCATCCGCGCCTCTTCTTCCATCTCGTCCTTTGTGAACGAGGCATTCGACTTTGCTCGTGTTAGGATGAGGTTCTCCTTCTGTTTCTAACGGACTGTGGGGGTATATTCGGACCATCGTCTGTCTCCCCCTGTCTCGTCTAAGGTGAACGAAGCCTTCGACTTTGCTCACGTTAGGACGAGGTTCTCCTCCTATTCCTAACGGGCTGTGGGGGGGCACATACGGACTGTCGTCCATGCCTCTCCCTCATCTCATCCTTTGTGAACGAGGCCTTCGACTTTGCTCATGTTAGAATGAGGTTCTCCTTCTGTTCCTAACGGACTGTGGGGGCACACAAGGATCGCTGTCAGGGCCTCTCCCCCCATCTCGTCCTTTGTGAATGAGATCTTCGATTGACTCGGTCACTCGAGAGAGATCTTATCTCTCTTCGAGGTTGTCAACGGTCACTCGGAAGAAATCTTATCTCTAGCCGAGGTTGTTGCTCGCGTTAGGACGAGGTTCTCCTCCTGTTCCTAACACGACGACTATCGATTGCTTCTTTCCTATCATCATATAGTTTTTGCATCCAGAAACAATATTATTGAAAGAAAAGAATTTTATTGAAAGAAAGTTACTGGCAACGCATTCTCGAATTTCTTATGTTTCAGGATTGTGGTAGCATTATTCCTCCGTGTTTCTTCATGCAGGCGACCTTTTCTATCTCATGTTGGCCTCCTCAATTTGGAGCATGCTTCTTGCTTGACGCTGGAAGGTGATGAATCGCCGATGTACCTAGCCCCTCCCCGGGGTAACGTTGATGACGCCGTGAGGCAGCCGACCTTGTAGTTTCTGATTACGGTAGCGCCCTTAGCCGATCTTCTTCCGTCGAAGAAATTTACCCAGCTGCTCCTTCCTGACGAGCTCCTCAATTTTGTCTCATAGCTGGATGCATTCCTCAGTGTCGTGGCTGTGGTCGCGATGGTAGATGCAGTACTTGCTTCGATCATGCGTCTGTTTGGGGGAGACCGTAATCCTTCTGATCTTTGGCAGCTGGCTCTTAACTTCCATGAGAAATTGAGTTCGAGGAGCGTTGAGGGGGCGTAGTCGCAGAACCTTTCGGGAGGAGGGCTTCTTTGCGCCCCTCTATCGGAGCTTCCTCGGTGGCGAGCTCGAGGAGTTCGGCCCGCCTCTTTCGGAGGGAGTCCTGCACGCCGAACTTCATTCCATGCTTTCCCATGAAAGCTTCCATGCGGAAGAACTTCATGCCTCTTCATCCGAACCTCCTTGGAGTCGTACTCGGAGTTCGGTCCTCGATTGCCCTCGGGCGGTCGTGAGCACGGCCGAACTTCATCTCACCTCCTGTGAAATCTTTGTAGGGGGCTTCCTTGGTGACATACCCGAGCAGGAGTTCGGCCTTACTTACGCCGAACTTCATTCCGATGATGAGCTTCGAGGTGGAGTTCGACCTCACTTGCGCTGAACTTCATTCCATAGGAGAACTTCGTTCCGCCGTCGCTTGCACCGAACTTCGTTCCGCTTTTCCGCGAAAGCTTCCGCGGGAGGACTTCATGCCCCTTTGTCGGGGCTTCCTCGATGATGAGTTTCGAGGTGGAGTTCGGCCTCACTTGCGTCGAACTTCATTCCATGGGAGAACTTCGTTCTGCCCTCGCTTGCGCCGAACTTCCTGCTTCTTTTGTTTGAACTTTCTTGACGACGAGCTCGATGGAGAGCTCGACTTTCCTTGTGCCGTCGAACTTCATTCCGCTTTCCCACGAAACCTTCCGCGGGAGAACTTCATGTCCCTTTGTCGGAGCTTCCTCAATGATGAGCTTCGAGGTGGAGTTCGACCTCACTTGCACCGAACTTCATTCCGCGGGAGAACTTCGTTCCACCCTTGCTTGCGTCGAACTTCGTTCCGCCCTTGCTTGCGCCGAACTTCCTGCTTCTTTTGTCCGAACTTCCTTGACGATGAGCTCGAGGGGGAGCTCGGCTTTTCTTGCGCTGCCGAACTTCATTTCACTTTTCCGTAAAATCTTTCGTGGGAGAACTTCATGCTCCTTTGTCGGGGCCGGACTTCTCGACATTTCGATGGTGGATTTCTTGGTGGGGTCGCCATCGGAGGCTGCTGTATGGCCTGCAATGCCTTCGTGAGGCCACGGATCTGTCGGACAAGCGGATCGAACTGTTTCACATCCACCGTTGATACAAGTGGAACCTGAGCTGCCGGGGCTGAAGCAGGAACAGATGGATCTGAACGGGATCGGGCCGCGGAGGCCGTCGAACGCCGAGTCGAAGCTCTCCTGAAGGTATTTTTTCTTTGGAAAAGAACTCTAGTGAGGAAGAAGAGGGATCTTCGGAGAGAGAGAAATCATCGCCAAGCACTCCTTTAAGAATAAGGGAACCTCGGAGGCTTGGGGTTGTCCTCCTTCTAGCGCCAATCTGTTGACGCAGAATTTGATCGTCGTCGGAATTTACTGGAGTGGAGGCTGATGAGGTCGCCGTCGGGGACCTACAAAATAAAGTTCCGTCCGGAGCCGGAGGGGGTGGCTCCGGCAAGACCCTTCGACGATCAAGTCAGCTCTGGCCAACAGGAATGGAGTGCTCGAAAATGAGTTCCGAAGCTTGGAGAAGAAGAGGAGAGCTTAGATATCAGAGTCCAGAGATTCGAATTAGCGTATCTGGAGGATCCTTTTTATAGCAGAGCTTGATGATGACAACTGTAGCTGCATGCTGGCGGGCCGCTCGAGGTCTGACGGAGTCAGTCTCACGAAAAGATGCCGTCTGCAGCGGATTGATGGTGACAGCTATCGCCGGCTGATAGCGGATCGCTGTCGCTTACGGCGGACTGATGGTGATGGTTGCAGCTGTCTTGATACTGAGCCGCTCGGGACCAAATGAAGGATTGAAGGGCTTCGACGTGTGCCCATTTTAGAGGAGTTCGGACTCCTGAAGAGGAAGCCTGGAAGGAGTTCGACTTTCGTAGGCGTCTGACTGGAGGTACGCGGCTAAGGCTCGGCCGTTGGAGAGTTCGGTAGGAGCTCGATCGGCTGAAGGGGGTGTCTGGGAGGAGTCCGGCTCCTGAAGAAGTCCGTCCGAAGAATGTCTGGGATGAGTCCAGCTTCCGAAGAAGTCCGATCGAAGAGAAAGCTTGGAGCGGAGTTCGGCTCTCGTAAGCATCTAGCTGGAGGAGTACAGCTAAGACTCGACCGCTGGAAGTTCGAAAAAAGATCGGTCGCTGAAAAATTCGACCGAGGGATGACCGCTGAGGAGTTCGGCCGCTGAAAAGTCTGAAGAAGCTCGGCCGGCTGAGCAGTTCGACCGACTGTAAGGGTTCGGCTAAGACCCGTCTGCTGAAGCTCTTCCGTAGCTACTGGTTGTATTAGGCTGAGCATCGAATTAGATTTCGATAGAAGCAGAATTTATCCCCAACAGAAAGTATATTTTTATAATTTTTTAAAATAAAATAAAAATCATCCATCCTACTAACTTTAATCGGTAACCCCTCCGATGAAAGGTATTTCATCACTTTCCTTTGCTTCTCCACTCCGATAACTCAAAACCCATCTCCTAAAACCCCTTTCGTTGTAGAATTTTCGGTTACTCATCGAGCAAGGGGATCGAAGCTTCGAAGTACCTTGCCCACCTCAAATCCCTAGCCCAGCCAAACTCTGTGATCCAATTCTTGCAACAACTAGGTTTGATTGATTCTCAGATCAGGAACACCATCTCCAAGTGCCAAGATGGAGAATACCCTGAGGCCAAAGATCATATCTTTGCAAGAGGTGGGCTTCTCCGAAGCCGATCTCATCCAAACCCTATGTCATTCGGCTTCAAAATCCGAGGCCCAAGATCGAATTTTGGAGAGACTTCTCTAGCTCCAATGAGGTTTTATTCAAAGGCAATCGAAAGAGATAGGCATCTCCTTAATTGCAGCCTTAGCAAGATAATTATTCCCAGCATTTCCCTTATCAGGGAGTGCGGCATTCCCAACCACCGCATCTCGAAGATGATGCTCTCCATGCGATTCGTTGCTTGGAAGCCGAGTTGGATCCAGGCGGCTGTGAGACCGGATGATGAATTGGGGGCACCCGTACCTCAGGTTTGTTTTCGCATATCCTCCTGTCTAAGCTCAAATTGTTGAAGAGCCTTGGATGGTCGGAAGCTGAGTTCTTGTCTGCAATCCCCAAGAACCCGATTTTGCTAAGGCTATCAGAGAAGAACATACATGAAACAAGTTGGATGTGAGCTTGGATATATTGTGTACAGACCAGTACTTCTATCATGCAGCTTGGAGAGGAGGTTGGCACGAGGGCATCTTGTCTTGCGGATTATAAAGCATGAGGGGTTGCCTAGGGGAACGCATGACCTGTTGGCCACCATCATTCATTGAGAAGTTTGTGCTCCCATAGAAGGAGAATGTTCCAGGGCTCCATGAAGCTCATCTTGTGCTGGGAAAGCTCCAAATTTTATGCAAGCTCAAAGGAGGACCGAAGAAGAATTTATGAGGTTCGTTGTTTTCTTAGGTTTAGCAAAGTGGATGATTGATGAGTTTTTCTTTTTCCATCAGCTTCACCAAGTAATTGGACTAAACCTCTGGTTACAATTTACAACTGTGAAGGCGAGAAATGATATAATTGTACCTTGAAGTTCAGATTATTGATGCCAACTTCGTCCGTACAGATAGCAGTTTGACCAAGAACTCATGATTTCTCTTGCTATTTTTATTTATACTTTTACAGATTATTGCACCAGTTACCTGCATCTGCCTGTTACATGTTTCCATGCACTTGTTGTGGATCGCCTGCATCTCGTCCTCGACCACTATATCATCATATCCGAACTATAATGGAGATCGACTGGCACAAACTATAAAGATAATTTTGCTCTAAGTACTCGTGATATCTTGTGATATTTTATTTATATTTTTAAGTAAGATCTGGCTGAAAAAAAATAAAAATTAAAATTAGAATAAAAATAAATAACTTTTATTTTAACCATTTAATTTGAAGAAATCTTATTTTAATTTTAAAATAAAATAAAAATAATCCAATCTATCTAACATTTAATTCCCACTCTTTTATGAGAATTTAAATTTACATTCTAATTTGGATTTCGATCCCCAACCAAATATTTTAAAAGATTTGATCATTCTAATTCTAATTTTAATTTTAATTCATTTCGATTTTAATTTTGATTGCAAATGAAGCATAGCTTACAGATTATTGCATCATTTGTCTGTTAAATATTTCCATGCACTTGCTGGAAAGATCAGTAAAGGTCTTTGATAGGCATTACCTTTATCTTTATCTGTTTTCTTCCTTGCAATCACAAACAGCATATAATTAAGGGCAAGGATGCAAGGAGAATAATTTTTCTGCTAGATACATATCTAAGAATGCTTCAGATCCGTACAGATATTTTGCATTTTCTCTATTCGCTATGTAATATTAATTAACGATACATTTTTACTTACTTTAATAGTCTAGGGGATTAGGATGAAGAGTCCACCATATCATTACCATAATCTAATGTGGGAACAGAGAGTAGATTGTTTATTTGCACATGCTTGGATTCATTATAATGGGAGGTGGTTCTCCATTTTCCTTCTCAAGAAGCAAAAGAAGTTGGGTGGTTGTTTGATCTATGTAAGCACTATATTGAAACTATTTAGTTACTCCATAATTTTATTCATGAAATTTAAAATAAAATGTTTCGGCTAGAAGAATAGTTTTGTTGTTGCAATTTATACAAAAGATTAGACTATTTGCAAAATGAGTTGTATAAAACATTTAGTGTCAGAATTTATAAAAAGCCTTATAGCTCAATTGTGGAGTGTCATGTTTGCAAGCTGACTCTCCGCAGTTCATCCCATGTGAGGATGCTGAGTATTTTCCTTTGCCTTTTTCACCGAGGAGAAAGTCCTGTGCATGTAATGAGATGTTGAATCAGAAAAGAGAAATAGGCTATTTAAAAAAGGATAACCAGCAAAACCATTTCATTTTTAATATATTTTTGTAGAACCATTTCTATAAATTTCAAAATCTCATTCAACAGATATGCATGAAAAACCTAGAAGGTAGTATTAATTAGGCATTTGACCAGGAACTTTATAAAATGTTTGGTGCTTTTTAACTATTAGAACGAATAATTGTCATAACAGTCCTTTTAAGTAGAATTAGTCCTCATAGCTCAATTGTAGAGCATTAGTCTTTTATATCGAAGATCCATAGTTTTATCCTATTTGAGAGAAGTGGATTGTCATTATATAAAACAAGGATGCCACACAGGTCCATCTAATATCTCCTCATGTCCCTCTCTTTTGCTCTTCTTCTCTCACATTCCTCTTTTCCTTGCGATGTTCTATCTTCTGTTTTACTATTTTTTGCTCTTCGTCAGGGTAAAATCATAATATTTAGCCATGTTCCTACTTACCTAAAACTAAACAATAGGTCAGGTGCAATAAGTAGTTGCTAGTTTACTGACACACTTTATATTGTTGAATCCCCACATTTAACTAATTAGTGAGGGACTCTTCCTTGATTCTCTCCAATCTTTGTATCATACAGGCATAAGGACATGTAAAAACAGCTTCACAAAATGTTGGTGTACTAAAGGGCCTTGGATTTGTCTATCAGATTTTGTCTCAAACACAAATGAATTATTTGTCACTTAAATCATGGAATCGGCTTTGAGAAGTTTTTTTTTCACTTTTAATGAAATGAAAGGGGGCAGGGTACCTCCCAATCTTCATTAATGTATTTTATTTACAATAAAGCTTGGAGAAGGAGCCACCACTAAAGTGTCTCGGTAGTTTCTAATATGCTTACATAATTAGTCTACTTTGAGAATTTACCACAACTAAATTAACAAACATCTCAAGTAATTAAAGATGATGTAGGCTAGAATATGAATACAGTCTGTGCTAGTGCAAGTTTTCTTCAATATATTGTCATTCCATAAGAGCTCAAAGCAAACTACCTCATAGGATACGGGTTTCATAGGTGTCATATGCCTAATAGCTAGTCATACTCTAGAAACAAGAGCAGAGTGCATCCCTGATGTCAATAAAAACAAGACAAATGTAAATGTCATGTGTTTGGAATATTTGACACGAGATTTTTTTTTTTTTTTAAGTAGCATGATCCACCTTCGGAGACAAATAAATGTTATGTGCGTTGTTTTCTTTTAGATCTCAGCTTTGTTACATCTTTCCAGGCATAGTTGGTATGAGATACTGCTTCATAGGAAGCAGCTATTTGATCAAGAAAACCTATATGAAGGTGTCAACATGTCAAGCTCATAGAGCCCTTGGAAGGTGGAGAAAATGACGTAAGATCACCTTCACCAAGGTTTGGAGGGTTGGGAATATTTGGAAAGGTCCACCCCCATTATGTACTTCATTGCCTACGGCCTTTTCTACCAGTCATAAAAGAAAGAAGACAGAAAATCTACTTCTCCACATTTATCTGACTAGAGACTAGTGGCTAAGAACAAACTATTGAATCTCCAAACATAAAAGGAGAAAGTCTTAGAGATCAAATGCCATCTTCTTCGCTTTCTAGACTGCATTAACCATAGAAGTTTCAAAACAATTGCCAGGTTGCAACCTATGAATTATTCAATTTGTCACCAGTATTGCAACTAATGGTACAGATATAACAGATAAGAAAATGAATAGGGTATATGGACTCCCCATCATATGAGATCCATGCTCATATTTCCAGCTAAAAGCATTCTCACATGATTACATTCTCTTAAAGTCACAACATGCCTAACTCTTACCTCAAACTTTAAGCCTGCCAAGACATTGTGTTGCTTGATACTCCAGTTTGGCTGGTGGCTTGATGTTATATTGTCTCCTAACATCATATAGCATTAGAAGCGAAGAACTGGTGCCAACATCCTGACAGACTATGTTACAAAGACAGGATCATCCACTTCCATAACTACGAGCAATCTGTAAGGCTGCCAAAAAAAAAAAAGTTGTCACAGGAACTTCCAAACACTGCAAAGTGCCAAAGGTTTGAAAAAGTGTAAGTGCAGCTTACACCAAATGACAGGCTTAAGATTTGGCTTGGTCCCCTTGAATGTGGATCCATGAATTTTGGAGATGAGCAGTGGCCACATGAGCTGTGTTTCTTTCAGTCTAAGATCTGTAACACCTATCGAGCACAGTTAAAAAATAAGAACATGTTGAACAGTAACCAGCCACTTAATTGAAAAAATATCAAGTTCCACATTCATTTAACTAGAATTACTATGCAATTCATGTTATTAATATAAAGTAAATGAAGAAATGTCCATGCAATTTGATCTCTTCTTAGCATCACATCTCTTAGGAGCCAGTCCCTTCTTAATTTCCAAAGCTTAAGCAAAAATTTGGGCAATTAAATGGGATGAGAGTTCCAGCTAATTATAAGAGGTATCTTGGGCCAGCTCCTCACTTGTTATATGACCAAACATGCAAATAACCTTGGCATGATCCTCACATGAAGTGCTGAATAGGTTTCCAACTTCCAAGCCTCCAGCAAGACAATTAGTTAAAGGTTATAAATCTCTCAGCAGGTCTAGTGATGTATTTGAACACATCCAGAATGCAAAAAACAGAGGACTGACAAACCCATAAATCATAACAATCAACTAATGATAAACCTAAAAATGACATAAATCTCAATCAACCTAAATTTATGAATTTATAAATCAATGATAGCGTTCAGGAGATTAACTGTTATAAAGTATAAAATAACTACAGCACAAAATCAACATAACTAATTCATTTGCTTCAGCAGTATCATTGTGGAAAAGTTTCTGATTCATGAAACAGAAAATTTATGCAGCTGAATCAGTCAATTATACTTATCCTCCTCAACTGGAACTCACCGCGTTAGTCACAATCACAAGGCGACATCTGTAAATATGTAATCACAAGTATGGTTATCAAACTCAATCTCATCTAATTGTAAGCTTCTGCTGAATATTAATTCTGGAGCATTCTAGATTTAGAATAGTGTTTGCTGACTTCATCTTGACAGAAAAAGGTTTGGTTGGTTTTGCTATCATGCTTATGACTAAAGAGGTTTGACATAACATGTACAGTAGTATCAGATAAGACATGATTCAGAGTTGTCTAGACAGGATAGAAGGTCAAGTTCAAATATGTTGAGAGAAGAATCCAGATCAAGTGTTTAGCTTGCTACATGGGAATCCGACAAAGAAACCAAGTACAGATAAAGGATTCGACACAAGCTTATGAAGAAGAGGGATTAAATCATACTAAAACAGAAATTGCAAAAATTTGAAGTTCCCAAGATGATGCATATTTTGTTAGGTAACTTTAAGCTCAAAGAAAGCAAAATGCAAGGCAAAAGAAGAAAATCTTTTATAGAAATATACAGACAAATTCATATGTTGTTCTTAGATGCTTGGATTTGCTTTTGAAGATGGCAATTATGCCCTAAAGGAAAACCTGATTAACAAGATACTTTAGGGCATTACCAAGATAAATAAATGAAAACACTTTAAGGACAAGGTCCCATGGACAGATTTTGCTTGAGAAGTTAAAAAGTATTTCATCTCAAGGGCCTCTTAAATTATTATTTTCTTCTACCGTAGCCTCTTGGAGTTGTAACATAATTCAAAAGAGATGTGCAGGCTATCTTCATGTGGGCGGACATAAGAACCTCCACAGAGTCCTCTACTCAAAAAATTTATGATGAAACAATACCTAAAAGCTGAACTACAATATCTAAATTACTGGGTACAATATTCTCAACGATCGTTTCACAGTTTAGTAATAACATTAACAACTCATGAATGTTCAATTACTGTTCCGATGGGAAGCTTGCATTTCATGAACGCATTTCTGAAGGAAAGCCATGGACAAATATTGTTGATGAAGAGGCTAGCTACTGCATTAGTTAAAAGACTAACGGTTGACATTGCATTGCCTAAAAACATAATTTTCAGACTCATGACTAACAGTGTACTCTGCCAAGTAAAATTAATTTCTATCACACTTTATCTGATGCAATACCAGGTATAGTACAGTCGATCATCAATGAAAGAATAGTTGGTAGAACGTTCTTCTAACATGACATACCTCAGATTCTCCTTCAGAAAAAAGGACATACCTCAGATTCATCCACTTAGCTCATTAATTCTGGAACCAGAGTGGGGACTCTGCCAGCACAAGCAGCAACAAAAGCTTCCTGAAGCTCGGGCATAGCCTCCTTGTGAAGGAGTATATATCTCTCGACAAACCTCTGGTCAGAAATTGTCATGGCAGACAAAAGGTCCTGCCTTTTGCCCCTCAAACCCTTCAAGCCCAGAACTCGGAAAACATAGTACCTTGGCACCAACCTTTTCTCCAAGCTATACATCAAGATCACTGGGTGGGAAGCAATGTAGGCCGGGCTGCACCCAACTTCCCTTACCAAAAATTCCATCTTTGCACGGAGATTCTTCTCGGAGTTTATAACCATATAGGGAGCAATCCGGACCGCAGAAAGAAAGTCCCTTTCCGACCACCCATAGCGCTTCAGCATCTCCATTTTCTTCTCCAGCAACCCTCTGCCGACGTAGGTCACGGCGACCAATCCATGCACAAACATCCCCGATTCTTGCCGGAACCCGAGCTCCTTGGTGCGCTCCACCAATTCTGCAATCGTTTCGATGCTCAGGGTGATCAATCGGCTAGCCTTCTGCACAAGGAAACCAATCTCCTCTGTCGACAGCCCTTGTCGCTGTAAAAGATCGACCTTTGGAGCTATGTTCCTATCAATGTCATGGGTGATGAGACCCTTGTTCTTTTTTAAGGCTCGGAGGAGGGATTTGTCGTTTCCACCAAAAAAATCTCTCCAGAATTGAATCCTGGGTGAGGCAGAACGTAGGATGAGGGAGTGAGGGCTTGCAACGACGAGCTGGGCGAGGGTGGCATCGGAGAAGCCAATGGCTTTGAGAGCCCGGAAGTTGGGTTCGAGGGAGTTGTCGACGCTGGCGCAGAGGAGGGGAGGGTAAGAGGACATGAGGCGGCGGATGTGGAGGTCGTCGAAGCCATGGCGTTTGAGGAAGCGGAGGACGGAGTCGGGATTCAGGGTGGATCTGAGGGCGGTGAGGTGTTTGGAGGCTCTGATGGCTTTGTCTTTAGGGAAGCCGCAAGAGGTGACGAGGTACTCCACCATAAAATGGGGCTTGGGAGGTCGGTCCTCCCCTAAGGCGGCGGCGACAAAGGAGTGGCGGCAGAGATGGAAGGAGGGTAGGAGGGACGGTGAAGGAGTGATCTTGGGGAAAGGGAAGGGGTAAAAGAGGAAGGGGGGCTTGAACGCTAACATGCTTGGAGAGTTGGAGAGGGAGAGGGAGAGGGCGAGAGAGCTCTCGCGAGGCCTTGGCAGGGCTTTGGAGGACGCAGGCGATCGTATCTGGTTTTCCACGGGTTGCCAGGGATATTATCATTATTTTTACATACATTCATGGATTAAAATAAAAATAAAAAATATTTTTAATAAAATATAAATGACTCAGGAACGTAAAAATTTACTGAGGAAACTTTTATGGGCTAGATGCCTCAAGTCGGTTGATCTTTGGTCGTCGTCGATCTGAGATATCTTCGTGACCAAATCAAATCGATATTTTAAAAAAATATTATATTTTAATATTTTTGATGTTGTTGTTCGATTATGCTGACTCGAAAATTTTAAAATTCATGTAACAGTTTGCTGCTAGTAGACACGAAAAAATGATAATGACTTATTTTTTTACATAAAATAAAAAATAATAAATAATTTTTATCTAATAAAATAAAATTAATAATTTATTTTTTCTAGAGAACCAACGAGGATCCTTATGACCTATTTGGATTGGGTGTACACGAGGGCTTATAAGGAAAGGGAAGGAGAGGGTTGTTGCATCCAATCCACCTGCACTCATAAATGATTGTCTGAAAACCTGCAAAAATAAAATTTGCACTGATCGAAATTAACTTCGATGGGATCCTCTGATGCTTAAATTAGAATGGTGGACTGGTCGAATAGGAAAACGAGGAGAAAAAAAGCAGAGTTTGCTCTGAAAAAGTATTGTGTCTCCTAAACTAGCTAGTTTACCTTCCTTTTAAAGATGTCGAAATGAAAATTGCTTGACACGTAGGTCCTTTTTTTGGTGTAATATGATCGTGGGTAGGTAGTTAGAACCACCCACTAATAATCATTATCCGCTCTTCTAGGAGGTGATTTTGTATAGTTGGTCGGGAGTCAGACAAGTTGTTTGGAGAGCCCCCGCCAGTTAGTCGGTTGGTTTGGGATCGATCGATTATCGATCGGTTGGTTGATTTGAGGTCGATCGATCATTGATCCATCGGTCAGCTGATTCTCTGCCGACCGATCGTCGGTCAGTCGGAGGATTTGAGATCGAACAATGATCGATCAGATGGCTCGAGGAAGGACGATTGACAGTCGTCCAAATAATTTATGACCGATAGTTAGTCGGTTTATCAGATTGCACGTCCATCGGATGGTAATATGTCGGCATTTCTGTCGTTATGTCGGTTGATGTTCATCGAAGATCGATGATCAGTCGATCACAGACTGGTCAGTCGGGCAGCGAATTAACATCCCCCAACAGTTGCCCCCACGCTCAAGATCGGTGCGATGATTTGACATTTTATTTTGATACACTGAACGTAGGGGTTTAATACGTGGTGTCACTTTGAATTTTGTTCTGCCATCTGTCATTAATGATCACCACGATCTTTGATAAATTTATTGTCCGATGCTTTGGGGATCGCAACAGTTACCATTAACGGATGTACGATTGTGGAACTCGAGGGATTTGACGCTCAGCCACTCTTCGGCCGACTCGTATCAGCATCTGGTGATGCTTCTATGTATCTCGACCATCGGTGGATCCTATATATACTGGTCCCCTTTTCTCCGAAGGTTTTTCTTTCATCACTTTCAACAGTAGTAGCTTTTGGGAACCTTCCCTGTTCTCTCATCCTTTAGCCCCTAGGTTCGAAGTTCGAACCTCCTGTCTGACATCTTTATTTCTTTCTTTTTATTTTATTATCACGTGCATGGCTAGTTGCAGTAGTTCATCGCAAGGTTCAGCAGCCAAAGCTTCCACTCTGACAATATCAGTTATGGAGCGGCTTTAGAATTAGTATCGAATCCCGGAGGGCTTTTGATTATTGGCATCTGGCCTCGACGGTTGGGTGAACTCACTTTCGTAGGGTTTTATAGCTTTTTATTTAGAAAACCTTAGGTCGGGCTTTAGGTTCCCTATTTCGAAGTTCCTCCGGAACATTTTTGACTATTTTAGGATTTGTCCGGCCCAGCTAGCACCGAACTCCATTCGATTTTTGATTTATTTTGCTTTGTTGTGTCGATTAATCCCAACGATTCCTCAACTTTTTTTTGTTTAGACCTTTCTTTGCCCTCCGATCCTATTCGAAGGCCGATGGATTGTGGTACTTTGCCCCAACGGGGTTACTTTTATCATTGATCTTCCATCGTCCATTCATGACTGAAAGACCTAATTCTTTTTTGTTTGTTCTCCTTCTCCCTAGGGCTTTCCATTAGTGTGGGGAGAGCCAAATACCCTTTCGAATGAGAATGGTCGGATGGATCCAGCCGATCGAGAGGATTTTCTTCGACTGAAGGATATGAGGGTTCCCTTGTAGAAAGAGCTGAATACCGAAGAGGCTCTATATGATGCCGAACTTGGTTTGACACCATCTGTAGGTACACATAGTGTTTATAATTTTATCTTTTCTTCTGTTCAATTGGTTTTCGATATTGATCTAACCTTGTTATTCAATTTTGTAGAGATGCACCTTCCTCTTGGAATCTCTGAGGATGAAGTCCGCCAATTTGCCACTCAAAAGAGGGTGGCATCTGGTGCCAGCTCATTGCGCGCATCGAAGAAAAGTCAGGCAGCTATCCTTTAGCTGCCCTTGCTTCTGCTGATGCTCCTCCGGCGGCACCTTCTAAAGCTATCGGTGCTCCTGTTGTCGCCCTTCATGCTCCAGCGATGGTAGCATCTTTTGAAGCCCCTTTGGCCATCACTCGGTTGAAGAAAGATGTTATTATTGTTGATGCTCCGACTCTCGCTCCATCGTCGGTAGCTTAATCGACTGTTGTTGTGCCCGCCCTCCGATCAACTCCGATTTGCAGGGGGCATTTATTGTCTCCATCCACACTCGAGTGCATATCGGTGCCTCCTGAACAATCATTGATCGAGAGGAAAGGAAAGGTCCCAGTCTCTTCTACACCGACTGGGAGTGACGTTTCCAGCCGTGGGTATACAGACTTCGAGCGAATCGACGTTCAGATCCTAGAGGTGGGTCGGCTCTTTCCGACCCCTAGCTGGTAAGGAACTTGGTTCACGCCATTCTTCTTCCAAGTCATCGAAAGTTGAAGAGGCATCGGACTTTAGGCGAAATGTTCGGGTCGTTCTACCTGACCTTCATCGGGGTAAGCCGATAACCTCCCACTATCTTCTTCTTCTCTTTTTTTTTTGTTAACTTGATTCTTCTTTTGTGAGCAATGGGCTCATGACATGGCCAAACTTGAGTCAGCCTAATGGCCGATCTTCGGCGTGCATGTTCTAACTCTATGTCGACCGCAAATGCCGAACGTAACACTATGATCCATCGGTTGGAGGAGCAGGAGAAAGAAGCTGCTACTCGAGAGAATAATTTGTTAAAGGAAGTCTCCTGCCTTAGAGCCAAACTTGGGTCGGTAAGAGCCAAACTTGAGTCGATTCAGTCCAATCTTAAGTCGGCTCTGGTGGAGGTGAAGGCCCAGAGAAGTTGCGCTAAGAAGAAAAAATGCTTGGTAAACAAGATGAAGAAGGGCTGTGATAGTTGGGCCAAGGAGGCGGAGGACTGTTGTCAGAAATGGTAGTCTGCTGAAAGGAAGGCATCTTCGACCAAGATGGAGATACAGATTCTGCGGTAGGATCTCAGTTGGACAAAAGAGCTGGACGTCGAGGAATTCAAGACCTCGTCCGACCTGAGGACTTTGATCATTCAAGAAAGTAAAGCTTCCTATTGGATCGGGTTCGGTGATGGTCAGAATGCTATCCAACAGCTCTTTTCTGACCTTGACCTCAGCAGCGTCGTCGTCCTTGATGCTGAAGAAGAGAAAGAGAGAGGAGACGATGCTAAAGAAAATGAAGAGGGAGGAGACAATAGATCATCCATGGGCCTAGTGGATGATGGTGCTTCCATCACCATTCTTGCTTCAATCGAGCCAGCTATTTTTGCAGTTCCCATAGCTTCAACCGAAGGTACATTACGTCCCTCCGCACCGATGGGTTTGGCTTCCCAGTTGGTTGTTGAAGTTCCATCGAAGAATGAGGGAGCTACTCCGATCGAAGTCATTCCACCGACGGACATCACACCGACAACCAAAACTGAAGCCATTCCCAATCAACCCTCAGAGTAGCCAGTCGTCGGGCAGATTTCATACTTTTATCTATCTTTTGAAACTTGTAGTTTGAATTTTGTAAGGACCAAAGGTCTATTTGTAAACTTCTTTTTTAGTAATGAAAAACTTTATTTGCATTTGTTTCTTATTGTGTAACTTTGCTTTACGTCGCGACTGCAAATACTTTGGTTGATCGGTTGTTGACCATCCGTCCATTGGTTTCACATATCCAACTTTTGGCTAGCTTTTAAGCTGACTTTGAATCGGATTTTTGCTAGCACTTAATCGTTTGTTAGGGCATTTATAGGTCGAAAACAAGCCAACCCTAAGTTGGTTTCTAACCGACTATTAGTCAATTTTTTGCCAACCAATAATTAATCGGATCATTAAGGTGATTGATGATCGGATGTAAGCCGACCATAGATCGATTTCTAACTAACTTTTTGGTTAGTTTTTTACCATCCAATACTTGATCGATTTTTATGATGGTCGGATGTGAGCCAAACGTCCTTTGATTCGGCCATGGCCAAATCGGCAAGGGTTGTATTCTTTTCTAGTCGGGGCAAACCAACTAGTCCATAACCAAAAATTTCATGCTTTTCTTCTTTTATCATTTGTAAGGAGGTTATGCATCGGCATTATTCGCTAGTCGACCAGTCAATGGTTCTATTGTAGAAAGTCGATCACATCGATGATTTGAGATATCCGATCGAAGGTGGCTAAAATGCCGATTGTCGATCGTCCTTCATCCATCGATTGTTGGATTCCATCAAATGAAATATGCCGATCGTTCATCGGTTACAATACTTAATCGACAATTGATCAATCGGATTCTCTTCCATCATTTTTGAGTTTGTGTTGATTTTTATTTGGTCGACTTGTTCGATTTTCAACCGACTGATACGTCGATTAATCGATCGTTGTGTATGGAAGAGACATCTTTGCAGAAGATTTCATAAAATTTTATTTTTTGCATTTTTCTAAAGTACATGAAACTGATTTCATTGATAGTATACTTTAAGATTGACAGCATTCCACATTCGGGAGACTTCAATTCCGTTGAGTATTTCAATTCGATATGCTTTAGGTCGAAGGGTTTTCATCACTTGGTAGGGCCCTTCCCAATTTGGGGAGAGCTTTTTTTGGTCTAATGGCTTGGATACTTCTACCTTTCATAGGACTAAGTCTTCCAGATGAATCTCTTTCAGTTTAACCCTTCTATTATAGTATCTTGCAACTCGCTGTTGGTAAGCAGCCATTCTGAGTTGTGCCTATTATCGAACTTCAGGTAACAGATCTAGGTCATCCCTTTGGTGATCTAAATTACTTGACTCATCATACTTTTTCACCCTTATTGATGGTAGTCCGACTTCAATGGGTATCACTACTTCCATCCCGTAAGATAGGTTAAAAAAAAATTCATCCATTAGAACTCAGAGAGTGGTTTGGTAAGCCCATAACATCGAAGGTAGTTCTTCTATCTAGAGGTCTTTGACCTCGTTGAGCGAGATTTTCAAACCATAGAGGATTGTTTGATTCATAACTTCTACTTTCCCATTTGATTGTGGATGGCCGATGGACGTTAGCTTGTGCACGATGTGATACATCGCGTAGAAGTTTTTGAAATTATGATTGTCAAACTATCGACTATTATTGATTATGATAGTATGCAGGAGTCCCAATCTATAGATGATAGATTTCTGAATGAAATCCTTCATTTTACTTTCTGTAATTTATGCCAAAGGTTCAGCTTCCACCTATTTTGTGAAATAATTGATTGCAATGATCAAAAATTTTGTTTGTTGGATGCTGAAAAAAAAGAACTAAGTATGTCGATCCCCCATTATGCAAATGGCTATGGTGCTATAATTGATGTCAGTTGCATCGCTGATTGATGTTGGATATTCACATACCTTTGGTATGGCTCACATCTTCGAACGAACTCGATCGTGTTCTACTGCATTGTTAGCCAATAATATCTTGTCGAAGGATTTTATAGACGAGGGACTTGCCCTCCAAGTTGTTCCCACAGATTCCTTCATGGACTTTTTGAAGTGTGTAGTTAGCATCGAAAGATCCTAGGCACTTCAATAGTGAAAGGGAGAAAGACCATTTGTAGAGTCACT
Organism: Cocos nucifera; assembly: GCA_006176705.1. Taxonomy (NCBI): domain Eukaryota; kingdom Viridiplantae; phylum Streptophyta; class Magnoliopsida; order Arecales; family Arecaceae; genus Cocos; species Cocos nucifera. Next base: position 126,264 of record QRFJ01004927.1, on the reverse strand, counting down.
CGTCCATCATGATGTATTGCAAAGCCATCCATCTTAAGTGCTTTGCTTATGATGGATCATCGGGCAAGGTTTCTTTAGTTAGATATTTGACAATTGGATCCATCCAACTTGATTCGTCGCTGATCTGCAATACTTCTTCCATCCTTTCGATACTTGGTACATTGAGGTATTCGATATAGGTTCGACCAAGTTCGTTAGGAGTGGTGACGGCGAGTTGGAAGAGTGCATCGGTCCGAGCATTCTCTGCTCTGGGGATGTGCAAGATATCGAAGTATTTGAAGGTAAAAGTTTGGTCTTTCACCTTCTCCAAATACTTTTGCATCGTTGGATTGCGGGCTTTGAAGTCGCCTTTGACTTGTCCCTCGATGAGTTGAGAGTCGGTGAATATTTTCAATTCTCCGACATCGAGCCCCTTGGCAATTTTCAAGCCGACTAAAAGAGCTTCGTACTTGACTTGATTGTTCGAAGCTTTGAAATTAAATCGGAGAGCATATTCGATGACTATTCCATTGGCATTTGCCAAGATGAGTCCCGCATCGCTTCCAAGAGCATTTGATGTCCTGTTGATGTGTAACATCCAAGCCAACTTATGATCAGTTTCAGGGATATTTTCCACCGACTTGTGAGTTGTTTCCTCTCGATCGGACTTGCCATCCGAGAGTATACATTCGATAATAAAATCGGCTAGAAACTGGGTTTTCATCGATGGGTGAGAGTGATATTGGATGTCGAATTCACTGAGCTTTATCGCCCATTTTATCATTCTGCCTGAGGTATCTGATCGATGCAGGACCGATTTCAGAGGTTGGTCGATTAAGACATGAACTGTATGGGCTTGGAAGTAAGGCCGAAGCCATTGCATTGAAATGATCAAGGAATAGATCATTTTCTGCATCTTTGAATATCGAGTTTCAGTATTGTGAAGGACTTGCTTGCATAGTAGATGGACTGCTGTACTCGATTTTCATCCTCTCTGATCAAAACTGAACTAACAGCTTCGTCGGATGTGGTCTGGTATAAATATAGAGGTTCTCCTTCCATCGACTTTACGAGCAATGGAGGAGTTATTAGGTACTTCTTCAGCTATCGAAGGATTGTCAGCATTCGTTAGTCCATGAGAAGTCTTTAGTCTCCTATAAAGTTTTAAAGGAAGAAAAACATCTTTCGACAGACTTGGAGATGAACCAATTTAGCACCATGATTCTTTCGTTGAGCTGTTGCACCTCTTTATTCGAAATTGGATGTTTTATGTCAACGATTGCCTTTATCTTCTCGGTGTTGGTGTATCATCCAAGCATCATCTAGCTTTGATGCTATGTTGCGGAAGCTCTTAATTTTTAGCGTGGACCATAGGATATCTTTGACATTTTCTAAGGCAGCGTATCATAGATCCATCACCTAGATCTGTGCTGGGGTACCTCCCTCCTTGGGCTTGAGAGAGGTGCCCCCTCTCTCTAGGGCTTCTTTAGAAATCTAGGACAACTACTCTAGAGAGAAGAGAGAAGAGAGGTTGAAGGAAGAAAAGAACTGTATTGCTTGCACCCTCTTAAAATCCTAATATAATCTATGTATTTATACATAGCCATTAGGTCCGACCAAAAACTTTTCTGGCTAACTCAATATATGAAAGCACTCATCGAGCCCATATATACTTATGTCTTTCATGCTCTTATCTTCTAGATCTAAGCCCAACCCATACATGAGTTAGCCTCCTTAAGATCTCTCAAATCAGATCTTAAGATCCCTAGGATAAGTCTCTATATATCCTAGTCCTAAATAGATCCTTGCGTAGCTCTGCCCTCAGCACTAAGTCGACTCAGTCTCAGCACTGAGTCGGCTAACTTGAGACTGGATCAGCTTAGTTTTAGACTGAGCCAACCCAATTGCGTGCCAAGCTGTAGTTCCGAATATGCTCCTCTTTGTTTGGCCTGTCATCTGAGACTTAGCCGATCTAGTTTCAGACTGAGCCGACTAATCTGCAGAAATGATTCTTTCTGCAGTCTTGATTTTTTGACTTTGGTTTCTTGCTCCATCTTGAATCTCAGATCTTCAAAGCATCAATTAAATCCTTAGAATCCTCGGAGCCAACACCCTCGCTCCTTTCGTGGCCTTCCAAGGCTTGGAAAGCACCATTAATCCTCATAATCTCCACCTTAGTACCCCAAGCCTTGGCAAATCACTCGGCAATGCACTCCTACACATCCTGCTGTCGATGTGCACCTTGACAGCACCTATGCAAACATCGCCTCACCAATCTTCTTTAGCTGTTGTGCTCTTTTGAGGCCTTTGGGATGATCACCTCCATTGCTGAAGATCTGTGCTTATTTTTTAGCACCATCCTAAAATTATAGGATCCCTTCTACTTAGTAGCTGCATCACTTTCTCTGAACATTCTTGAAGAACCTACAGCATTTCTGTACCAATACATCCTATACCATCTGATACGATCTCCTCAGAGCTATGCTTGTCTATCTACACATGCCGCTCCATTAGGAACTGTGCATCACTGGCACTAACCTTCAGCTCTGAACTCATGTCAAATTTTTTCTTCACTTGTGAAGCAACTACTATGAAGCTCCACCTATATTCGAAGTCCATCTGATACCATAGAAGTCGACTCTATCATCGAGTTTTTTGAAACCAACAACTCAACGCTGTACTATTGAGTTTGCTGCTGCACCTCGAACATCATCGCTTCTCCTTCGAACCCTCCGCACTCTACAGCCCTCTTTGAAGCCATCTCGGATACCTCTGCAACCTACGGACACCTTCAAAATCTAAGAGCTCATTCAACTCTTTTGAATTCAGTGACTGAACCCTAAAAAATTTCACTCTAGCCTTCTTCTCTTCTGTTCTTGCACCAGCCATCGCTTCAATTGCGCCCGGAGGAACTACAGTTCAAACCCTATCCTAGGCTCAGACCCACCTATCTCATCCTGAGGCTCCCGAGATTCCATGGCTCTTTCTAAGACCTACTCTCGATCTTTCTAAGATGCCTATTGACACTCTCTATTGAAATACCTCCCTCGACTGCTATACTGTCGAGCCTCTCTCAGTCTCGTATCTTCAGGAATGCACTACTGCAGCACTCTAGTACTCTCTGACTCATCTTGATACTGCCTCTCATAGGTATCTAGGTCCTCTCTTGCTATACACAAATCATCCTCCATGTAATTACGACTCTTCCTGATGCTCCTACAGAAGAAACTTGATCCAGGATACTCCCAACTGTCTGAGACCTCCTGACGCTCCCTGAGACCTCCTGGCTCTTTCTGAGACCTATTTTTGATCTCACTGAGATGCTTCTGACACTCTCTACTGAGATACCTTCCTCGACTGTTGCACTACTGTGCCCTCTCAGCTCCTATGCCTTTAGGATAGCGCTTCTGCAACACTCCAGCACTCTCTGACTCGTCTCTCTGCTGTTCTACAGCCATCCAGTCCTAACCTGTTGGACCTCTATGGATCATCCATCTCCATCATCTCCAAGGGTCTATAAATCCATTCTCTAGTCAAATCACTGAATACATCTTCGACTATTTTTCCACCTTCCTGCAATCGAAGGATGTATAGTCGCTTCTTCAGTCTTTCTTTGACCATTATCTCTTAAAAAATCTCTCTTTAATAGTCCCACACTGCCCATCTTTTTAGAGAACTTGATGTTCTCTACTGAAATACCTTCCTCAGCTGCTGTATCGTCGAGTCTCTCTCAACCTTGCATCTCCAAAAAAGTGCTACTGCAGCACTCCAATGCTTCCTGTATTGTCTACCATCATACATCTCAATTTTTTCATCAAATCATGCACGCAAACCTTCCATCCTAAAAAAATCTTTTTTGTTAATCCTCTCAGCCTCCACCTTTAATCCACTACTTTGGGTTGGCCAAACCACAGCAATAACAAAGATAAATCTAGGATATATCATGGAATACTCATGCAGATTCTTAATTTCATCATGTATGATTTCTCCTTCACTTTCACGCATTATTAGGCTCTGATACCAATTGTTGGTGCATCATCCTGGTATCACCTAACTCTAATGCCATGTTGTGGAAGTCTCTGATCTTTAGCATGAACCATAGAAGATCTTTGACATTCTCTAAGACAGCGTATCATAGATCCATCATCTAGATCTATGTTGGGGCACCTCTCTCCTTGGGCTTGAGGGAGGCGCCCCCTCTCTAGGGCTTCTTCAAAAATCTAGGACAACTACTTTAGAGAGAAGAGAGAAGAGAGGTTGAAGAAAGAAAAGATCTGTATTGCTTGCACCCTCTTAAAATCCTAATATAACCTATGTATTTATACATAGCCATTAGGTCCAACCAAAAATTCTTCTGGTTAATCCAATACATGAAAGCACTCATCGAGCCCATGTATACCCATGTCTCCCATGCTCTCATTCTCTGGATCTAAGTTTGATCCATACATGAGTTAGCCCCTTTAAGATCTCTTAAATCAGGCCTTAAGATCCTTAGGATAAGTTCCTATCTTAGCTCCAAATAGATCTTCGTGTAACTCTGTCCGCATACTGAGCCGGCTCAGTCTCAGCATTGAGCTGGCTAACTTGAGATTGGATCGTTTAGTTTTAGACTGAGCCAACCTAATTGCGTGCCAAGCTACAGTCCCAAATATGCTCCTTTCTATTTGGCCTGTCCTCTGAGACTTAGCCGATCCAGTTTCAGACTGAGCCAGCTAACCTATAGAAATGATCCTTTCTACAGTCTTGATTTTTTGGCTTTGATTTCTTGCTCCATCTTAAATTTCAGATCTCTAAAGCATCAATCAAGCTCCTAAAATCCCTAGAGCCAATACCCTGGCTTCTTCCATAGCCTTCCAAGATTTGGGAGTACCATCAATCCTCACACTCAGAATTTATCTCGATTCCTCGATGTGAAACAAGAAAACCAAGAAACTTCCCAGCCATTACTTCGAAGGCATATTTGGTTGAATTAACTTCATCTGATATCGTCGGAGTGTGTCGAAAGTCTCTTCTAAGTCTTGGATATGGTCTTAATTTTGGGTTCTTTTTATCAGTATATCATCGATATATACTTCCATGTTTCGCCCAATTTATGGTTTGAAAATCTTGTTCACCAACCATTAGTTTGAGTCCGAATGGCATGACTTTATAGCAATAAATTTTTTTATTGGTGACGAAGGCAGTGTGTTCTTCATCTTTGGCTGCCATTCAGGATCTGGTTATAGCCCTCAAAAGCATCCATAAAGCTTAGGAGTCAATGTCCCGAGGTTGCATCGATAAGTTGATCTATTTTTGGAAATGAAAAACTATCCTTCAGACATACTTCATTCAAGTTGGTATGATCAATACAGATATGCCATTTTTCATTGGCTTTCTTCACCATAATGACATTTGCAAGCCAATCAGGGTAATGGATTTCTCTGATGAAGCTTGTCGTAAGGAGCTTGTTGACTTCTTCTTCGATGATCTTCTATCGTTGAGGAGCAAATGGTCGCTTTTGTTGTCTCACCAGCTTGACGTTTGGATTAATGTTCAATTGATGAGAGATTATTTTCGAAGGTATGCCTGGTATATTGATTGCTGACCAAGCAAATACATCGGTATTAGCTCTTAGCAATTGAATCAGATGTTTACACTCTATTGTCTGAAGGTGTGATCTAATTTGAACAACTTTAGTCCGGTTGTTTTCTTGCAACGGGATGGAGACCAACTATTCGATCGGCTCACCTCGATTTTCATCTTCCCACTGATCAAGACCTTCCAGTGGCGAAGAATCTTTTGATTTATTCTCTTTTGTAGTGATTGCAAGGCAACATCAGGTGATTTGTTGGTCACCTTACATCTCTCTGATTTTGACTTTAGTCAAAAATCAGACTAATAAATGGTATATCGATACTATCGTCTTGAGGGCATTGAGTCTCGATCTTTTGAGTATGACATTATATGCCGAAGGAACTCTAACAACCATGAAAGTCAAGATGACAATACTTTGTCGAGGTTCTGCCCCCGTAGTTAATGAAAGATCTATCTCTCCCTCAACGTCGATGGTGTCTCCAGTAAATTCGATTAAAGAGATGTAAACTCTTTGGAGGCATTTTATCGATAATTTTATTTGATAGAAGGTAGAGTAAAATAAAATATTAATCAAATTTTTATTATCGATGAGAATTATTTTTACATAATAGTTTGCTATCATCGTCGAAACAACGATAGCATCATCACGGAGATTTTGAACTCCACTTACATCATCTTTCGAAAAGAAAATAAGTTCATCAAATCATCATTTTTTGGTTGATCCTTCTTCGAATGTTGCCCTCCCGGCTCTTGATCACCCGTAGATCATATTGATCATCCCAACCATTAGTTGGTTCTGATGAATTTCCTTCGGTGCTGATGGTTGATCAGCATGAGATTGAGTCAGGAGATTTAGCCGGTACTTGACAAGAAATTTTTGTCGGATGAGAGCCTCGATCTCATCTTTCAACTGAAAGTACTTTTCGGTATTATGACCGTAGTCGTGATGGAACCGATAGTACTTTCTTTTCTTTTTTTTTTGATTTTTTATCGATGGAGGTTGGCGAAGATACTTCTCTCCCTCAATCTCCATCAAGATCTGTGCACATGGTGGGGAGAGGAGAGTATAGGTATCGTACTAACTTTTCATATTCGTCGGTACTGAGTTCAGTCGGGAGAAGATAGTTTTTCTATTTGGAGTGGGTCGATTTGGTCCCATAGAAATGTCATTCTTCTATTACTTTTTCTTCTTCTAATCTTTTTCATTTGATTGGCGCTGGCCAGAAGCACCTTCTTTTGCACGAATATATTTATCCACGCACTCTAAGAGCTCAGCATAGGTCCGAGGATGATTCTTATCCAGCGAATAAGTAAACTAGGAGCCCTGCAGACCTTGCTTCATGGTCGAAATGTCCACATCCTCATTGAGATTTTGGATCTCAAGCATGACAACGCTAAAACATGCCACGAAGGCTCGAAGGATTTTACCTCTCCTTGTTTGATCAAGAAGTGGCTGTCGAAAATTTGTGGCATCCTCCTACTGGTGCTAAAGCGAGCCATGAAGGAGTCTTCGAGCTGCTCGAAAGAGTTGATGCTTTTCGATCGGAGCTCAAAATATCAGGCTCGAGCAGCTTTTGGATGGATGGCTGGAAAATTGATACACATGAGGGCATCATTTGCCCCTTGGATGTGGAGTCCCATGGAGGACCCTCCTTTCGCATTCTTCTGGATTTGGACCAGTCGACGGTCAATTTTTTTAAGCTTTTGCTCGTAGGTATCGAACTGATGCTGGCAAGATATCCTCGAGGTTGATTTTTCTGAGGAGCTGGTTGAATCCTGAGGGGCTTTTCTTTTGTGTTGACCTCGAACGAAGAAGGTGAAAAAATGGAGCGTCGTGATCGACGGGTGGTTCCTCATGAACAGTGGGGGGATGGAGTTTCTGCTCGATGAGAGTGTCGAGATGGTCGCTCCGATGAAGGAGAGATGGAGCGCATCGATACACGATGGTTGTATCTAGATGGCACCATTTGTATCGCTGGCCCTTTAGTCACCATGCGTGGCTATTGCTGGAGGCTGTGTACAGCCTCCGTTAGCATCCGGACCTACTGTATTAATGTAGCTAGTTGCTGGACTTATGTGTTTATCATGATTGTCGGATGCGAAGAGCTCGATTCTACCATTGATGATGGTAGAGGAGAAAGTACTTCTCGCTGGGATGACTATCTGATGGAGTTGAGCGAATTACGAGCATGCATTTTTGCCATCGTAACAGATGATAAAGATTTACTAATCATTTTTGATAACCCTCCTATCTGACATGCCAATCTATTGCATCTAATCCACCTATGTCCGTAAATGATCATCTAAAAACCTGCAAAATAAAGTTCACACTGATTGAAGTTGGTTCTGGTGGGGACCCTTCGATGCTTAGGTTAAAAGGGTGGATTGGTCGAATAGAAAAACAAGAAGAAAGAGAGTAGAGTTTACTTTGAAAAGTATTGTGTCCCCTAAACTAGCTAGTTTATCTTCTTTTTAAAGGTGTTGGAATGATAACTGCTTGGCATATGGGTTTCTCTTTTTTTGGTGTAATGTGATCGTGGGTAGGTAGTTAGAACCACCCACTAATCATTGTTATCCACTCTTCTAAGAGGCAATTTTGTATAGCTGATTGAGAGTCGAACATATTGTTTAGAGAGCTCCCGCCAGTTAATTGGTTGATTTGGGACTGACCGATTATCAATCGATCGGCTGATTTGGGATCGACCGATCATCGATCGATCGACCAACTGATTCTCTACCAATCGATCGTTGGTTGGTTGGAGGACTTGAGACTGAATAATGATCGGTCAGATGGCTCGAGGAAGATCGATTGACAATCATCCAAATGATTTTTGATCGATAGTTAGTTAGCCTATCGGACTGTACGCCCATTGGATGGTAATGTGTCGGCATTTCTATCATTATGTCGGTTGATATCCGTCGGAGATCGATGATCAGTTGATTATAGGCTGGTGAGTTGAATGATGGATTGGCATTCTCCAACAAGGACAATGGAGGAGAGGGGAAGGAAGGATAATGGAATTAATGAATCCTTATTTAGAAAGAGAGAGGAAGGACAAAGAAGGGTACATATCTTATCCTTATTTGGATAGAAGAATTAAGAGAGGGGTAGAAGAACTTTTATATATATTTTGATAAATATACCCTTTCTCATTAATATATATACTATTTAATATCTATGATATTATTTATTATTCGAATTTACGTGCGAAGGAACGGCCTATGGGTAAAGGAGCGACTAGGGTTTCTTGACTTGTGCGAAGAGTAACGAGTTGATTTGTACGGAAGATAGAATATATAATGATTTAGTTATAATTTTAAAGTTTTATTAAGAATAAATTAGAAAAATAAAATTTAAGCATGAACCTTTTCTTCGTTACACCCCAAATCGGGGGTACATAAAATTGAGTAAGTGAGGGATACATAGGGGTTGAGAGAACCCATTTTTATCCTCCTTTACCTCTCAAAAAATTTTACCAAACAAGGGTTCATTCTTTACCCTCCTCTCCCCTCACCTTATGAACCCCCTTGTACCCCCAATCCAAATAGTATGTTAAGGTACATACCTTTTTACCAATACTTGCTCCTCTCTATTTGTTCACTAGTTTTCTAACTTGAGTATCGGAGGATCCTTATTAGAGCCAACTTCGATCGAAAACTTATTTTGCAAGTCAAGTTGTCGTCACCCAATGCTAGGTACATTTCTTCTTTGACCGATCCAGTCTCGGCCAGTATACTAATGATAATAGATTGGTGCTAGAGAAAGAGTCCGAGCCCATTTATACAATGGAACAAACATCTTGTTACCATAGCACCACGCAAGATGACTTCATTGTATCGCTCCAATCCCAATGCTCAGGTGCTGCTATGGCAAATGAAGGTGCCACCTCCATCCTCTCAATCGACCATGGGGGTAGACCTTAAATAATTAAATATGTTGTACAGTAGGTGCAGACCCTCATCTTTGTAGTCTAAACAATGCAGCAGACCAACGAAGCACCGGAAGGGCCTCGACTAGCACCACCTCAGCCTTCTCAGTGTAGCCTTGAGCATGAAAAAAAAGAGTTAGCTTAGCCGATTTAGAAGTCCTATTCAAGAAAGAAGATGTTCTCCTACTTTGAAGTCTAGAAAAGACTCTAACCTGCGTCGATCTCCATCTCGAAATTCAGAAGCTTACACTACTCAAGATGCTGACATGGACCGAAGGCTTCAAGAGATAAACTAATGAATTGAAGCCCTACGCAACCAGGCCCTTGCTCAAAATGGTGAGTTCAACTTTAATGTCTATCTATCATTTAGCACAAAGATCATGTAGGAGTCGATTCTCACCAACTTCAAAATGCCATAATTGGATGCCTACAATGGTTCAATTGACCTTATAGACCATTTTGAGAGCTTCAAAGCCTTGATATTCTTGCACAGCGATCATAGATGGGATACTGTGTTGAGCTTTTTCTTTCACTTTGTGAAAAATAGCTCGGTACTGATACTTTAGTCTGAAGCTAAATTCCATCTATACTTTTGAACAGCTCATCCAATCTTTCGTCGTTCACTTCGTTAGTAGTAGAAGACAGCGCCAAGGATTGGATTCCCTAGTGAACATCAGGCAAAGTGAAGGAGAATCCTCGGAGCCTATAGAGTCGCTTCAGTATGGATACACTTGAGGTATGCGATCTTGATCAGTCAGTCATGATGTTCGTCCTAAAGGGCAGACTCCATAGGTGTAAATTTCTCCTCTCTAGAGAAGAAATATTTAAAAAACTTTGTTGAGATGTTAGCCTGGATAGAGAAATATGCTGACTTTGAAAAAGCCTACAAACTGTATGGTATCCCGATCGAGGTGAAAGTCGAAGAAATGAGAGAAGAGCACCAAAATAGCAAGGGTTCATTGAGGTGAGAGGATCGTCAAACTTTTTGATGATCTAGGACTTTGCCTCGAGATTGATGATCTAAAATCCCATCTTAAAATCGATGACAGTCGACTCATCCCAAGGGTTGGCAGAATATGTCACCACCAAAAAGATTCACCAACTACGCTCCTTTGAATGCCCCTAGGACATGAATACTGATGGAGATAAAAGAGCAACTATCCAAAGTCAGGAGGATGTGAGCCCCATTGATCCAACATGATCCAATAAGTATTGTCTATATCATTGGGATCACGGTTATGATACTGAGAAATATATCCAATTACAAGATAAAATTGAGGAGTTCATCCTGCATGGACAATTAGATAAGTTCTTGAAGCATCGAAGAAGATAATGTGAAGCTCTACCAAATTTATCTCGTCCATCTAAACCATCTTGGTGAGAAAAAAACCTATAGAGGACCAATCTATTGCTGGAATAATAAATACCATCACTTAGGATAGGATGGCGATACAGCGGAAAGATCGGATGGAAGGCAATCTCCACTAGCTCAAAACCTCAAAACCAACTTCCTTTACCAAGAAGGTCATTTTTGCAGACAACATTTCATTAGAATTCATAAGAAATGTTGGATCGCTATGGATGGCAGCAAAGAATTCAACCTCTGACCATCCAAAACTCCTCATGACTTGGAGTCTAGCATTGAATTTGGCCTCACTGACAAGGTTTATATCCTAGATAGCCCGCAAGAACATCCCTGAGCTATAGGGTACCCCCATTCCCTTGACTCGCTCAATCGAAGCTCTAAATTTTTTTGGACTCCTGTGGATAAATGTGGGGGTATGCCGCAGCACCAAAGCCGTCTTTTGATCTGAGATGCTACACTCTTGCAGTAGTGAGAGGTTGGGCATGATGATCCTCTCAATACTGTTATTGATAACCCATAAGTTGCTTTGGAGGAGCTTCATGAGGTGCTCTTTGGAGTCAAGGAGGTGCATCTAGAAATCCAACCATGGCTGGATGGTGTGGTGGAGGTTAAGGCTAAAAACATTAGGATTTAAAGAGGAACAAATGGCTAAGGATGGATCTAGAGAAGCCCACATCCTAAAAAAAATGGAACTTTGAAGCCAGATTCCTCTTGACATTGTAGTTGAGCCAATTGGGTTGTGACATACGATCGTTCTGAGACCGGCATTGTCGAAACTATGGCTTCTTAAGGATTCGAGGAAGGTGTCTATCCTCTTGGTAGATTTGAAGTGGGCGAGGGATTTGGAGGCTTTGGAAGCCTTTGCGGAGGAGAGGCCACACGACTCGATGAGATATTTGACAATAAAATGAGATCTTTGAGATGATTTCTCGCCTTCGTCAGCTGCAGTAGCGGTGGAGGAGAAAAGGAGAAGATCACTGAGGCGATGACGGTGGAAGAGGGAAAGAAGGATATTGGTTATCCTGCCACTCATGCGGGGGAAGGTAGAGGAGAGCTTGGCCAGTGACATCACATAATCTCTTGTGAGGCAGTAGCGTAGCTGCGCTTTTGAACACTAAGTTTTTTGGTACTGAACGATCCGATTTAATGCTACATTACTATACCCAACGTACCTCAAAGGAGATTAATGATGATAAGTACTTATTGACTCTATAAGTAGGTACAGTGGTACCAAGTTGAGCTGGATAGTCATGCGCTCTAGCTACTTGAGTCAAAATATTTAAATTTAAAATTTAATTTAAAATTTATTAGCTTTTGAAATTCAAGTTTGAACTTAAGTAGATCAAAAATAAAAAAAAAAATTTATAATTGATTCAACTTGAATATCAATCAAGTGATATTTAAATTCAAATTTGAACTCAAATTCAACCATTGATTATAATCAAAAAATTATAATTAAAAAAATAATATAATATAATATTATATTTTAGAATATAAAATTAATAATATACTATAAATAAAATAAAATATTTTTAAATATATAAATATATATATAAAACTAGGTTCCTGAGTTTTTGAGCTGAATATTTGGCTACTTGATCTTTATTTAAAAAAGTTATTTGAACTACTCAAGTCTAAGTATTTAGATAGTTATCGTCTAAAAATAAAAGATAGATTTAGTGCAATAATAAGATTGCTTCATTATAAAAGTATAAAAATTATTGCGGAAGAAGCTTGCCGATCGGAACCAATCTCCTCTTAGAGCATGCCTAAAGCTTCTTAGTAAAATTGCACCAAATGAGGCCCAGATCTCGACCCATCACTCGACTAGCCATGCAGGTGAAGCTCGTGATAGACATCCATGACTAACAATCTTAACTTAAAAGATTGGTGGAAAAGCTCTCTCTCCACCGAGCGGTCAAAATATGGCCCAATGGCCTGGCGAGTCAGGCCAACAGCCTAGGGACTCTACCTCCACATAAAGGAGGACCGAAAGGGACCATGAGGTAAGCAAGAAAAAGTTGGAAAAAAAAACTAGAAGAAGAAGGCTCCACTCTCTCTCTCTCTCTCTCTTTCTCTCTTCTCTGCTGTTTCTAAGCTCCGGCTAACTTAATATTGGAGGGTCCTTTGTTGGAATACTCCTGATGAGTGTGGACTTTTTTTACAAATACCTTCCGACATCTTGAGTCTTTGATGGCATCCGACTCCAGGCACATTAGTATTTCTTTCAGAGTCTTGCGGTAATAGATTGGTACTAGAAAAAGGACCCAATCCCCCTTAGGAAGAAGAAAGAGCATGATGCGCATGAGAACACAGAACTCCACTATCTTCCATCAACAATCTACCCATCACAGTCGGAGCAATGCTACCTATGAGTCCGTGGCGATGTAGCCTCTAGACATAATAGATCTATCGCTGCTTGATGCCCTAGCTCATCAAGTTCAGGCACCGACTAGTGTTGTGTAGCGACTTTAACAAATGATGGAGTAACAACAACACGTGGAGCCAAACTCTCAGGCGGCTCGTTCCCATCACCATCGGCGATCTCGATCCCGGAGCTTGAGATTCATCCCTGGGTGGTACACTCACCACTCTCCTACCTTCGTGGCCTAATCCTCCCTCCATTGAAGCTTGCGGGAGGAGGCACGATCAAGAAGCTCTTTCTCTACTGAGAATTCAACCCCAACCTACTCTCCTAGACTCGGGAGATTATAGCAAGAGGAGGAGCTCAAGAAGAAAGTCCATAATATCGAGTGCCGTCTTGGTAAAGTCTAGAGTATGCCTCACTAGAATGATGATGGCCTCAACTTCAACTCAATTTTCTTTCTTCCATATAGTTCTAGATGAATCGAATCGATTTAAAGTACTTCAATTGAAGTTGTATGATGGGTCCAAAGATCTCCTTGATCACCTATAGTGTTATAGAACCCTCATGTTACTGCAAGCACCTTGGATGCCCTCTTCTGCCTCACCTTCCCAGCCACCCTCAGAAAATCAGCATGGGCATGATATTTAGGACTCCAACCTGGGTCCATCCACTCATTTGAGCAACTTGGTAGGCTGTTCATTGCCCACTCTGGTAGTATTCAAGCTCCCCCAAGAAACTTCGAAGCCTCTTCTCTTTTCAGCAAGAAGAGGGTGACTTGTTGTGCAACAACATCACATGCTTTAATGCCACTATGCTCGAGATGCACAATCTTGACGAGTCAGTAGTAATGTTAGTGCTTAAGCAAGGACTGCATAATGAATGCCCTGTCTTTTTCCTCAATAAATTCTTTTCAAGAGACTATGCCGACCAGTTGGCCTGAGTTCAGAAGTACATTCAGGTGAAAGAATTCTGAGCGCTGCACAAGCAAGCAGAAGGAAGAAAGACCCCTAGCAAGAAGAGAGGTTAAAAAGATCCTCAGGCAACCTAAGCCGAAAGCGAATCTCCCGACCACTAAAAAGCTATAGATCGAGGAGCCCGCCCCGACAGTTCAATGGCTACACCCTTTTATCCACCTCTCAATCCCAAACTTTGATGGAGATTGAGGACTAGAGGTATCTATGGCGGCTTGAGTCGATGAAGGCTCCTCTGAAAAGTAGGAGCAAGAGAAAGTACTATCATTTCTACTATGACTATAGCCACGATACCGAGAAATGCTGCCAGCTCAAAAATAAGATTGAGGTCTTGATTTGAAGAAGGTACCTTAGCAAGTACATTTGAGAATAGTGGAATCAAGTCTTCGATGAAGAAAACAATGGCAACCGACCGATGACGGGTGTCAACAACACCATCTCTGCCTCCACTAGCAACCTGAGGGACAGAAGACCTAACTATGGAGGAAAAAATATAGTTTCTTTTTTCTAATATTGTTTTCTTGGAGGAAAGTGCACCCCTCGCTATGGCATTATTGCTGCACTATTGACGATAGTAGTAATATAAATAGAATTTTGATTTATAATGAAAACTTGACTAACATCCTGTTGTATGATGTTCTTTGAAGGATAAAGTTCCCCATCGACCCAAGGGGGAGTATGGCCCAAGTTGAGGCGAGATCAAATGAGGTTCGGTCCCAATAACAGTGTCTTTGACAAAATCTCAAAAAATTTGTAGGGCTTGTAATGATCCAATGAGCAACTAGGCCTAGATAAGACAAGAAAACTAGGTCATCTTGCTGAACCCCACAAGCGGATGAAGCCTTGAATCTCTAGAAGCTCAAGGATTGAAGGTGGCTCGATGTTCGAAGAAGCGCTAGAAGATTTTTTGGGGTCTCTTAGAACTTGGAGTCCCCCCTAGATGCAAAGACCTGAGGACACCTGAGCTGACGCTTGACCTCATTAGGCCACATGGTGCTTCCTGCTTACAGGTGGCTCAAAGCGGAGGCCATGATGAGGAAGCCAATAAGGGCTAACTCTTTGGGGATCCCACACAGTCCACTAAAGCCGCACGACCTTTTGAAGCTGTAAAGCCAATAGAAGCTAACCCTTTGGGGATCCCACATAGTCCACTGAACTTGCATGGCTCACTAAAGCCAATAGAAGCTAATCCTCTGGGGATTTAATATGGCCCATTGAGGCCAATAGCCTGAGACCTTATTTCAAAAAAGAAGAAACTTTAGAAGACACATAAAGAAGATTTTGATAAAGGGACACTTCATCCAAGAGGTCCGAATACATTTCAGAGAAAGTTTATTACAAATCAATCATGTCCGAGCAAGACTTGCTAAAAAAAAAAAAAAAAAAAAAAAACATATAAGGTTCGAGCTCGATCAGCTTCTATGGGTCTGACTAGGATCCTTAGGCAGAGAACTGAGTGCCACTCGATGTCATCCTTGATAATGCATACAAAAGAAAGCCCTCTTTTGATGATCATCGGCTCCTACTAAAGGAAATTAGGAATGGCATGGTCGGTTTTCCTTCAAAAACCTGTCTATCTTCAAAATATTCTTTTAAGGAGGACTGAAAAGCTACATTTAGAGAGGCAAAAGACGAGCCCTTTAGAAAGGTTTAAGATCTTTCTATGAAGGATAATATATTAGAATCCTCTAAATAGTCAATATCATGACTCCAAAGCTGAAATAATAAAATTTTTCAATACCTCATATGTCAAGATAGAATGCTAACTGGTGCGTCCTTCAAAATGATCCGTGACTGATTAGAGAAGGAAGAAGGCTCCCTTGGATGGAGGGAAGTGCTAGCGATCTTTTGAAGCTTGACGAGGTGATGCCACTATGACATCATGGAGGATGATCAGGGCAAGACCAATCTCTTGCTTCCATCCAAATTATTGCAATAATGCATCTATAAGAGCTTATAAGTACAAATGTCTTAGTAGACGATGTGATTTTGTGCTAATTGGTGGGTGGTCCAACAGTCAAGGCACACAAATATATTTTCCAAGGTATCAGCCAATCAACATGCAACATACTGCAAGAACAATCTTTCAACCACATCAATGAGTTGGAAAAAATCTATCACACAAATCCTAGGGATTTAACTAGACCGGAATTTCCTGAAACCTCTGTTATATGTGCATGAGCATAAACACCACAAAAGGCTATAGAGAGAATCGAGGAAGAAAGACCATACACCACTAAATTTGTTAGTAAACTAGCAACCACTTGCTGCATGTAATACTTGCTTGCAGCAATTTGCGTGGAAGGACATGGCTAAACATTAGCCTTCTCTTTTTTAATTTTTAATTTTTTAATTTTTTGCTCCTAAAAATGTTAGACCTTTAGATATAGTCACATATGCATAAATAAATTCACGTAAAAAATTATATGCATATCATCACACCTATGATATTTGGAATGATAGGAGTCACTGCCAAAATATGATCCAGCTTATCAATCCAATTCACTTTTGATCCAAGATAAATAAATTTAAATTTAAATTAAATAAATTATAAATAAATTTATTAATTTAATTTATTTAATATTTAAATTATATTTAAATTTTAAATATTTAATCTATTTAATTTATTTAATCTATTTAATATCTAGATTGAATTGAGCTAGATAATCTATTTAATTTATTAAAAATTTATTTAAAATCTACTTAATTTATTTAATCTGATCTATTTCATCATTTAATATATTTAATTTATTAAAAATTTATTTAATTTATTAAATAATTAAATTAATTTAATCAGATCGAATTATTTATTTAATAAATTAATTAATTTTAAAATTTTAATTTATTTAATAAATAGATAAAATTTGAATTGATGATTTTTTATTTCAACCTAATTTGATCCACATTCAATCCAACCCGACCCTATTATCGCACTAATCTGCCTACCTTTGACTACCATAGCTTACGATGATGTATAATGCTTGAGATCGTGGGCATAATATTTGCGAAAATTTCACCTGGGATGAGTCATATCCGGGAGGCGCGCATAAAAGTTCTCCGCGGAAAAAAAAAAAAAAAAAAAAAACATACGTTGCCGAGGATGACGGAAGTAATAGCTGCGTGTTTTTTTTTTTGGGTTAATTAACTGGAAGAAACCGAGGGCAGGAGGTATCGTAGAAGTGCTCAACCGGAGGAAGAGAAGGAGCGCAGAGGAAGGCCGTTGCTGGGGAGAGGTAGGAGGCTTCTCTTTCCCTCATTACGTAACTCCCCCACGTTTTTTCTTCTTCGTGTCTGCGGTTAAGCATGGGTTTGCTAGAAAGGAGGCTCTTTTATCTTCTCTCTTCATCTCTTACCGCTCTCAAGAGCACCCTCCTCTCTTTCCCCCATCACCTCGTCTTCAGTCTCCTCCGCTTCTCCACCGCTACAAGCCAGGACCCATCTCCCAAACCCCCATTCCAGGTGGAATATCTCATCAATTCGTGCGGGCTTTCGCTGGACGGAGCGGTGGAGGCATCTAAATACCTGGCCCATCTCAATTCCCCAAAGCCCATCTCTGTTGTTGGTTTCATCAAGCAGTTCGGTTTTGGCGATGAACATATCAGAAGGATCGTATCTTTGAATCCCAGAATTCTCTGTGCTAGCGTGGACAATAATCTTAAGCCAAGGATACAAGGTGTTACAGGATCTGGGATTTTCCGACGCTGAGATCATTCAGCTGGTCTCGTCGAACCCCGTAGCCTTTATTTGTGGTGAACTGCAGCACAGGATCGAGTTCTGGAGGCCATTGTTTGGGACCAATGCGAAGCTACTGAAAGCTTTTGAGAGGAATCATCGCCTTCTTGGCTGCAACCTTGGTAAGAGGATCATGCCCAACATACTCCTTCTAAGAGATTGCGGCATTTCTGACGGTCGGATTGGGAAGATGATATTAACAAGTCCTTGGTTAGTCACTAGAAGCCTTCCTTCAGTGAAGTCCCTTATCCAACGAGCCGAGGAATTGGGAGTTCCCCGTGGTTCAGGAACGTTCCTGATGGCCCTCCATGCAGTTAGCCGCAATAACAGGACCAAACTTAAAGCCAATGATGATCTTGGGATGGTCAGAAGCTGATGTTGCCTTTTGGATCAGCAAGGCCCCTTTGCTGTTGAAATGTTCTGAGAAAAGCATATGTGACAAGATGGATTTCCTAAGGAAGGAAGTTGGTTGTGGGCTCCAGTACGTGGCTCATCGCCCAGGGCTCCTCACTTATGGCTTGGAAGGGAGGATGATTCCCAGGTACGATGTCCTAAAGAATCTAAAAGCAAATGAGTTGCCTGAGGGAGACCTGGACTTTTATTATGCTGTTATGATTTCGGAGGACAAGTTCCTAAATAAGTTCATTCTTCCTCATAAGGATAGAATTCCGGGGCTATATGAAACTTATGTTGCTTCTACTGCTGGGGAAGTTCCAATTGATCGCAAGATTTGAGGAGATTCAGTGAAGAAAATAGAGTATCTTTTCAGTATTGGTTTATCGATCTATACAATTTAATATCCTTTTCACCGTCTCCGGTGCGTGTCCATGGTGGAGCTAGGTGATCTCATATGCTTCACCAGGTGAGTTGCAAGATTGTGATGATCAAGCCAAGCTGTATCGGGTTCATAAACAGTAACAAAATTCAAGTGAATGCTGTTGTCCTAAGAAGTGTGATTTTTGTTGCTTCGGGGCATTAAGTTACATCCTGTGAATGAGGATTTGTTTAAATGTTCATGGAAAAATTGATTTTTCTTTCTTCATAGTTTATCTCAGCTTTGTTTTATTGATTTTGTAGTTACTTAGCAAATAGGTTTCGTCACTATCATATATCTTCAATCACTTGATTTAAATTCAAGCAGTTTCATATCATCTCCACCAGGTTTAATCAATTGATTTAATATTTTCAGTTCAGGTTCCGTTCTTTATGAAGCTCATTTTGCTCCTTATGCTGGGAAAGTTTCTATTTTCTTGCAAATATTGAAGAGAAACGAGGAAGAATCTATCGGACTCCTTATCTTTCTTTGGTTGATTTAACCATTCATACAGTTTAACATCATTTTCACTTGTTTGGTGGCATTCTTCTATTAATGAGTTTGAAATGCCCCGTGATCCTAACATCTTTGACTTCCTATTTCTCGGGGACAAAAGACATAAATTTTGTAAGAAGAGCATGATTTATTAGCAAAGTGAATGGGAGAAAAAAAAGGAAGAAAAGACTCTTCTTACTTTAGCCTCCTAGGAGACATTGGGATCAAATCTTACTAAAAGTTATATTTTATTGTTCAACTCATGTCCACCAACTTTACCATCATTATCCGACCATTCCAATTACAGGTGAGATAGTTTCTTATTAAGAAAAGCAAGTTCATCCATTCTCATGATCTTTTGAGATGAGACTAGGAAGTTTTGATGGTTGCTTTTATGGTTGATCCTCGAAAAGGTAATGAAAATCTAGAGCCGGTACTAAGCATAATTTGGATTTTCTTAGTTCATATTCTCAAGCTGTGGGATTTTCTACGGACAGTTTGACACCATGTCTATGACCTAACTCATCAGCAATTGTTTTGGTGATCAACACTATGATTGCAGTTTGGATGGTTTATTTACTATGACTTCTTCATGCAGTAATTGATTTTCTGGTGGTACCTTGTTGTGGCACTTATGACACGAGTTCAGCACTTGATGTTGTGTTGCTCCTTCTATCAGGAAAATTCCATTAACTTTGACGTTTCCTTGATCTATAGTTGATCTTAGTTAAGATATTCTCTAGTGAAGTAGACAATTAGATTCTTCATTCTCTTATCTCCGAATCTTCTCAAACTTTTTTTTTTTTTTTTTTTTTTTAATTGAGAAACTGGAGAAGAAGGTCAGGGACCTCCTTCCACCACTTTTATTAAGTAAAGAAGAGAGTATAAGATCAGAAAGAGAAGATTAAGTCAACTTTTGCAGCTGATCTAAAACAAGATTATGGCAATCGTTGCTCATCTGAGAGCAAAAACTAACCCACAAGCTAAAAGACCGAAGTGTCAGTGGCTGGTGAGAATTTTTTGTTGAGAAAGATGCTACCATTGCCTCCCTCCAAAAATGCCAGCATATAGCAAGGAGAAGTTTGTAGGATGGCAAGTTATCCGGAGTAGATCAACCGCATTGTTGAAAGTCTATTGCTTATCATTTTTGCATTAGGATTCTGTTTCTAGTTTATCTTTATTTCTTATTTTAGTTCTAGTTGGAATAGCTTATCTTCAATACTAGCCTCTTTTCTTTCTTTTTCTTTTTTTTTTTTTTCACTATTTTTATTTTATTTTATTTGATGCTTGTTCTAGATTCTAAGTGGTACAGTCAATCTACTTCAAGTAGCAAGCTGTTCTACATGGTCTCCATTTCTTGACAAGGGATTCTCCTCCTCCTCTGGTCACCGAATACCTAAGAGAATGGACGAAATATGCTTAGGATTTACCCTACATTTAGGTATTCAGTAGCTTTCCGAGGTTGAGAAAAAAAATCCAAGTTATTTATTCTGAATTTCATCTAAAAAAAATTCCATGCAAATAATCAAATTGAAGCTTCCCTTTTAACAAGAAAGAAATAAAGGATTGGGAGACGCAACTGAAGTTTGTTGGCAAAGAATATGACCTGAAAGATGCAAGAAATTAACTTCCTTTGAGCTTTTAGAACTCTAGGCGCCATTCCATTGATTACGGAGTAAAATGTTTAAAAAAAGAAGCTAGAACTGACTCACAGAAGCAGGAGAAATCAAAACACCTTTTTACCCTTCATGCTGCTAAGTAATTATAGAAGCTGCAGCATACTTGCATCAAGCTCCAACATATCTGACCAATAGAAAATCTTAGTTTCCAGGAAAGTGACACTGATCTCCACTAAACTACTCTTGTTTTCTTGTTATAAACTCTGTATAGCTTGGCATGAACATCACAGTCGGTCAACTCATTTGAGAGAGCATCTTAAAACGGTCAATGAAGCATGCGAAGGAAGAATTGATACGGAACTAGAG
The DNA here is from genome assembly GCA_006176705.1 of Cocos nucifera. Taxonomy (NCBI): domain Eukaryota; kingdom Viridiplantae; phylum Streptophyta; class Magnoliopsida; order Arecales; family Arecaceae; genus Cocos; species Cocos nucifera. The sequence goes on along the minus strand of QRFJ01004927.1, from coordinate 105,051 downwards.
CAAACAAATATATCAGCAAATGGAAGTGAACAGATATAAAACAATTAATTTCCCAGCAGAACTCAATGTATCAATATATGCAGTTTGGTAATTCCAGTGCGCATGCATAAAAACAAAAAAGTCGGCGATCGGAACCAGCAGCACGGTGTTCCCGATCACAAAAGTCGGCGACCACTTTACAATTCTCTTGGTTGTGTACTTTTTCTTTTTTCTTTAAAAACAAGAAGAAAACTTTCATTAGAGCAGAATCTAGAACATTGTCGACCAAGATCCAAATGCGATGGGTTGATTCGATCCATGCCTAATTGATGTAGCCCAAATAACCAGAAAAATCTAAATTATTATCAAAAAGAAAACAAAGAAGAAACCAGGTTACCTCTGAATCATGCTAGATCCATTCTAATAGATTTATCGTAGGGAGGAAATGATTAAAAAATAACCTCTTGTCAATTCTTAGAAGATTAAAAAAAACATGAACTCGCCCATCTTTTACATAAAAAAACAAAGAAACTCACAAGTTTCTGCTTAAAGAAGAACTTTTCCCATCATATGCATTCAAAATCTTATAGATCTAGGCAAACACGCAAATATCTCTAATAATGCAATGAATTTCCAAAATAAATTACAGAATTACAAATTATATCAGGCATAACAATTTCATCGATCCTTTTCTCCATACCACGAAACATGATAAATTTATATTGCATCCATGCACACTCTTCAACAACAAACTCTATTTTCCCATAGGCTAACCACTTACTTCAAACGGTTAACACCATAACTTCTGCAACAACGTATACATGGTCTAGTCGTTAATTCTTATTATCAAATTTGTCATCTGGTGGCGGAGGCACGCTTGTTATGTGTCCAAAATTTCGGGTTGGCGAAGGAGGAAGCTCAGGGACTCTAGATCCCAATCGCCGAGGAAGCGCCAGACCTCCATGCCTGCTGATGGACTGCCCAGATGTTCCAACAACCTCCCCTGAAAGATAAACTCACAAGAGAGATCTTCTAAGTAACTAGTACCATCCCCTAAAGATTTTACCAGCAAACTAGTTGGTAATAGGCACCTTCTCGGTCATAAAGGTTGAAAGTTTAGTTGGTTACCCGCCACAGTAGCAGCTTTTGCAGAGGAAAGCAGGAGGAGGGAGGTGAAGAAGATCGGTAGCAGAAGCCTTGAAGAGAAAGTCTCCATAAGTGAGATAAGGGAGATCAGAACTCAAAAGAACGGTATGGATTAAGGCTGAAGGAAGACAGCTATGCTAGATATATAAAACCGGTGAATTGATAGATGTGGTCTCCTTTGCAGGGATTGGTTAGGTGAAGTCAGTACCGGCAGCGCACGTTGAACGCCAACTAAGATTCATAGGGATTCACATTTCTTGCACGTGCTTTATATACAAGTTGAGCCCTTGACTTGAGAGACCAGCTACAGTAAAATACAATAACAGAATCATATAATTATAGGAAATATAATAGGGACCAAGTACAATATTCGTAATGGCAAAATCCTATGATTTGGTATGGATACTAAATTTGAATATGATAAATGGATTCCATGATTTTTGGAGATTACTCTAAGCTGATTTATCAAGATTGTGCATACGATATGCGGCAATTGTGATATCGGCTGTAAGCACTATAATGGGTGAGATTGTGCATGATTTTGGCAACTGTAATATTTCCCTCGAGATGGTGTATATATATCCAAAACATCCAACTTGCCTAGTAGATAAGGAAAATTGGTCACTGTACAAATTTTTGGTAAAAATATCAGCACGTTAATTGTCACTTTAAAGGAAATTGATTTGGATTATGCTTGTTTATAGTTTTTTTCTGGAGGATATGATAATCTATTTTGACATATTTTGTCTACTGACGACAGTAATATGGAGCGATATGATATCCAAAATCATGCATGCTATAATGGGAGAGGTCGTGTATTATTTTGCTAACTGTAATATGTTTTTCAACTCATAACCACATCCCCACCCAAACCTCCTCCTCCACTAAAAAAAAAAAAAAATCATAACCAATCACACTTATAAAGAAAATTGCATACTACCGAGATATATTTCTCACAAACATTACAGCAGGAATAACGCTTTAAGCAAAGAAAATGACTTTTTTTTTTTTTTGAAAGAGCATGGAGGAGGAAAGTTACTTCCCGGCCTTATTATATACATATATATATATATATATATATATATATATATATATATATATATATATATATATATATATGGTGAGATAGTAGGTTGTGCTAAGCCAATATTGGTTATCCCAAGTGTTAGGAAAGATCCTCGTCATTCAACCAACAACTTTCTTTTTTCGTCATTTAGTCGACTAAGTTCAAGATAGTTGCCTTCCTCTCGTTCGCAATCCAAAAATGATGATGAAAATTGGTCAACATCAGAAAGAAAAATCCTAACTTGGATTCTCACCGACTAGATGCCCATGCTAGTCAGTATTTTTCTAATTTAGTAAAATGTTCGGTATTCGGTAGATTACATTCTCGGATTTTTATTGAGTAACAGAATCGGCAATGGTTATCTGATAAGGATATTAACTACTCTTAAACACAATGCAACACAATCACTCACGAGCGGCCCATCAGTCCATATAAATGGCAATCAATAAGGTAACTACTCCTTAAATATCATATCTCTCACGTTCTGAACATTCAAGGATAAGATAACCATATTTTTCGTCTTATAAATACCGATAAGCTAAGAAAACTTGGTAAGTTTTTCATATACAACCCTTCATGCTTGTTTTTGCCACATTAAGCTATTCCCTTTCTTCAACTGACTTAAACATCGGAGGATCCTCCGTCGGACAACTTTCGATAAGAAGACTTCCCTTTTTGCAGGTCCACTATTACGTGCAGCATAGATATACCTATCGGCTCTCAGTTGACTGGCTAATCGGAGGAACACAGCAACAAATTGGCATGCCAGGAAGGGGGGAGAATAAGTGTCAAGATTGATTCAAGTTCGAGTCCTCCCTCAATTACTCATCATGACAAAAATAAAAGCTCAAGGTGCTTCAGCTAGTTCTACACGACGTTCTTCGCATCGTATTGCACCACCAGTGGCTCTTGAAGACCCTAATGTTCTGCGGCCAGCAGTAACATCGGAACAGCAACAACTCACTGCAATAATGCAGCAAATACAAACTTTGATGGAAGCAATTCATAATCTCCAGCAACAGCAACGTCAACCCCAACATAAGGAATTGGCATTGCAAGACTTGCATTCCCGACATAGTCACTAGCCCCGTTCACCACCACGACTTTCAACTCGACATTCTCAATGGACAAGTCATCAATCTGTCCAACAATCACTTTCACTCAATTCTCATTATGCTCCACGGTCTTATTCCAATGACCGTCGATTCCCTTCTCCCCGACAAGTCTCTTATAAAGGGAAGAGGCCATGGTCACCGTCCAGTTCTTCCAATGAAGGAGCCACTCCAGGGTTCTTTAAACATCCCGATGAATCTTAGCAATGCCCGGACAAATATGACCATAAACTGAAAGAGTTTGATTGCCGTTTGGAGCAGCTTCAAATGAATAATGGGGATCCTGCCGCTGACTATGGTGTCAGTATCCGACCACTATTCTCCCACCGTATTCTTGAGTAGTCGATTCTGATCCAGTTTAAAATGCCACAAATAGAACTGTATGATGGCTCCACCGATCCATTGGATCACCTGGCTAGCCACAAGACTTTGATGCTCATCCAAGAAGCATCAGATGCCTTCCTTTGCATTGCTTTTTCGACTACTCTTTGGAACACCGCCCGAATCTAGTATCTTGGACTTCAATCAGAGAGCATTCATTCATTTGAGTAATTCGAACAACTCTTCGTGGCTCATTTTGGAACTAACCAAAAGACACCACGAACTTTTGATAGTCTTTTCTACATTCGACAGCAAGACAGAGAGTCTTTGAAAGATTTTGTGGCATGCTTCAATGCCACCACTCTTGAGGTCTCAGACCTCGATCAATCCGCGGCCATCGTGTCCATGAAAAGAGGATTACGAAGTTCCAGGTTCACTTACTTTCTAGACAAAAATTCTCCTCGTACATATGCCGAACTTCTTGACCGTGCGCGAAAATACATTCGCGCTGAGGAAGGAACAATTGACCGACGCTAATCTAAAGGCAAAGGTCAAAAGAAGAAGATGAAGAAGGAAGGAACCTCTTGGGGGCCCAATTGAATACTTATCGATTAAGAAGCCCCACCATCTCGACAAAATCCGAAGCCAAAAAATTTTGGTAATAGGTATGATTCTTATACCCCATTAACCATCCCTCGTGCATAGATTCTCATGAAAATAGAAGGAGACGGTTATCTTCGATGGCCTTAACCAATGAAGTCATGACCAGCATCTTGCGATAGGAAATGCTACTGTCAGTTCCACCGTGACCACGATCACAATACTGAAGAGTGCATCCAGCTCAAGAATGAAATTGAGGCACTCATCAAAAGGGGATATCTTGACAAATACCTCCGAGAATGGCCTACACAACTACCTTTCGATCCGCTGTGATTGCCTCCTCAGGTAGAAACTCACGTTGAACCTCCAGCAGGCATGATTAATATGATCTCGGTAAGACCAAAGCTTCGGGGGGCAGACGATTCGGAAAGCTCCTCCAAATGTCGGTGGATATATGATGACATTATTTTTATAGAAGATTCTCGAGGAGTTCAAACTCCTCATAATAATGCTGTTGTTGTATCAATGACAATAGCTAATTATGATGTAAAGCGATGTCTTGTTGACAATGGAAGCTCAGCTGACATGATTTTTTATATTGTCTTCTCTCGAATAAATCTTTCCATTGACCAACTGAAACCTGTCAATAGTCTTTTAATCGAATTTACAGGCGACTCGGTTAAAGTAGAAGGAGAGATTGAGCTTCTAGTCACTATTGAAAAATCTTCTCAGCAATCTACCGTACAACTCAACTTTTTCATTGTTCGAGTCCCTTCAGCCTACAATGTCATTTTGGGATAGCCCAGATTAAATGCCCTCCGAGCAATCATCTCAACGTACGATTTACTCGTATAATTTCTGACAAAAAATGGAACAGGCAAAATAAGGGGAGATCAATAGTTGGCCTGACAATGTTATTTGATAGTACTAAAAGAAAAATAACCAACTGAAGCACTTTCCATCGACGGACTCAATCAGAGAAAGGAAGAAAGTTGAGGAGAACCCACAGAGTAGCTCATTTCAATACCCATCCACGAGGAAGACCCGATTAAAACCATTCAAATCGGATCTTCCTTAAGTAATGAATTGTGGGAAAAGCTGGTGACTTTCCTAAAGGAGAATTCAGATATTTTCACCTGGTCTACTTCAAATATGTTGGACATTTTACTAGAAATAATTGTTCACCGGTTGAACATCAATAACAAACATAAACTATGAGGCAAAAGAAAAGAAGCTTCGCTCCCGAGTGGCAGAAGGCCATTAATGAAGATATTGACAAGTTGTTAGCAGCTGACTTCATTCACGAAGCCCATTATCCTAATTGGCTTGCAAATATTGTAATGATGAAGAAGGCAAATAGCAAGTGGCGCATATGCATTAACTACGCTGACTTAAATAAAGCTTGTTTCAAAGATAGCTTTCTACTTTTTCGAATTGATCAACTAGTTAATGCTACATCAGGCCATCAACTGCTTAGCTTCATAGATGCCTTTTTCAGATACAATCAAATTTAGATAGCACCCAAAGATGAGAAGAAGATGGCATTTATAACCGACAAAGGTTTATACTGTTATAAAGTCATGCCTTTCCATCTTAAAAACATCGGAGCTACATACCAAAGGTTGGTCAATAAAATTTTTAAAAATCAGATTGATCGAAACATGGAGGTCTATGTTGACGATATGCTCGTTAAGAGCACTAAAGCTCAACTCCATATCAATGACCTAGCTGAAGCTTTCGATGCCCAGAGAAGATATCGAATGAAATTAAACCTAACTAAGTGCACCTTTGGGGTCACTTTTGAGAAATTCCTCGATTTCTTGGTCATGATGTGCGGCATTGAAGCTAAACCCAAGAAGATCAAAGCCATCCTTGACATGAAATTGCCTATTTCTTGTCGAGATATTTAGAGATTGGTAGAATGCATCTTTAAGCCATTTTATTTCTAAGGTAGCAGAGCGATGTCTTCCTTTCTTGAAGAACCTCAGGCAAATGAAAGACTTCACCTGGATGGAAGAATGTCAGAAGGCCTTCGATAATTTAAAGCAATATTTGAGCTCCCCTCCACTTTTGACAAAACCAAACATTGGAGACGAATTGTTCCTTTATTTGGCTGTACCTCATGAAGCCATAAGCTCAGTATTAATCCAAGAAGAAAATAAAATGTAGAAGCCAATTTATTATATAAGTCGGGTATTACATGGAGCAGAGATTAGGTATTCTCGGATTGAAAAAATCATTTTTGCCATCATCACGACTATTCGGTGGCTATGGCTATATTTTCAGGCCAATTTAGTGAAAGTCTTCATCGATCTACCCTTGAAAATACTACTTTAACGACCAGACACTTCTAGGAGAATGGCTAAATGGGCAATCGAACTCAATAAGCTTGATCTTTCTTATGCTCCTCAACCATCAACAAAGGCATAGATTCTTGCTGATTTTATTGTTGAGTATATACCTACCAACAATGACTCTACTGAAAATCCAACTTGAGAAGAATCCTCAAAGCCGATGTGGATTCTACATGTCAATGGGGCTTCAAATGCATAAGATTGCGGAGCGGGTCTCATTTTGTCAAATATCAACGGCATGGTGACTGAGTATGCCTTTTGGTTTCTCTTTAAAGCTTCAAACAATCAAGCCGAGTATGAAGTATTGATTGCTGGACTAAAGATTGCCAAAGATCTTGACGTAAAGCGTTTAAAGATAATTACCGATTTGCAATTAGTCACTAGACAATCTCGAGGAAAATTTGAAGCCCGAGATCCTACTCTCCTTTGATATTTCCAAAAGCTCAAGTCTTTACAGGCGAATTTTGACTATTTTGAATTTTTATATTTCATGCTTGGAGAATGCCCGAGCGGATTCATTATCCTGACTTGCTACATTTGAGTACGACAAACTCGTAAAGACTTTTATTGAACATCTTGAAAACCCGAGCATCGATATCGATGAGCAAATTCATCAAGTACAAGTCAGTAAAGAATCGAGTTGGATTGATCCAATTTTCAAGTTTCTCATCCATGGTTCATTGCCGATCGATCTCATAGAAGCATGGTGGGTAAAAAAATTGGCCTCCCAATATGTAATCATTGACGATCAACTTTGTTGTATAGGATCCCTTAATGTTATTAAGGCTGAAGGAAGAGTGGGGCATGCCTCCTTCCTTCGTGCTTGGAGGTGCCCCCCTAGGGCACCTTGGCGTGCGAAGAAACTAGGGAGAGATATGGGAGAAAATGATTCTATTGATCTCTCATAATTTTTAGGATTTATAATATATACTACTATAAAATGAGCCTACTATAGCGCATACTATGGCAGCGATTTTCGAAACCACTGCAATAGAGTCTATGGTAGCGATTACAAGAAATCGCTGCTATAGGTTCGACTTATGACAGCGGTTATAAGAAATTGCGCTGCCATAGGTCTGATCTATGGTAGTGGTTTTTCTAACCACTACCATAGGTCGGATCTATAGCAGCGATTTTTTGTAATTACTGCTATAAGTCAATCTATGGCAGTAATTATTTGTAACCACTGCCATATATATTTTTTTTATTTTTCAAAAATATTATATAATTTTAAAATTTAATATTCATCTTCATCATTTATGATCTAAATAATTATCACTAGAGTATCGTCGCAAAAGATCACCTTGATCTGATGGTCCTAGCTTCATCGATCAGAAAAATTTGATTTCGATGATCACAAACGATAATGCAATGATCTGATAGATGAAGACCTTCAATAGGTCCAAAAATATGTAACGATGATCTTGATTATATTCATAGCATACTATCAAAGTTTTACTTCAATCGAATATCGTTATCTTGGTCAATTTAGTATAGATTAATTTTGACCGTTAAATGATAAATAAGTGATCAAAGGACCAGACGGTATCCGATTATGAGATAATTTTTTTATAATTGATCTTGGCTACTACTTTAATAATTTTTTATGGTGGTGATTATAAAATTCAACTCATAAAACTAAGAATAATCTAAAACTATACGTTACCTGATAACCATTCTCAAACTTCGTTGGTTGTTATGCTCGTGCTTTTGCAATATCTGCTTAATATGAACAGTTCATATGAAAATGATTTCAATTTTACTATCATCATTGTATAAAATGATTAAAATTATAGCAAAGATTATTTAACTAAAAAAATATCTTGTAATCGAACATCATTTAGCCTTTTGATCGCTTATTTTTAATTTAACGGCCGAAATCATTTCGTACTAAATTATCCATGATAACGATATCCGATTGAAGTAAAACTTTGATAGTATGCTATAAATATCATCAAGATCATCATTACAGATTTTTGAATTGATCGAAGATCTTCATCTATCAGATCATCGCATCATCGCTCATGATCATCGAAATCAAATTTTTTGGATCGATGAAGCTAGGGCTATTGGATCGAGGTGATCTTTTGCGATGATACTCTAGTGATAATTATTTAGATAATGAATGATGAAGATGGATATTAAATTTTAAAATTATATAATATTTAAAAAAAATAAGAAAAAAATTATTTTCAACCTACGGCAGCGGTTACTAGAAATTACTGCTATAGATTTATAACAATGGTTAAAAAATCATTGCCATAGATCTATTGCAGTGGATTCTAGTAACCACTGCTATGGATCTATGGTAGCGGTTCGAAAACCACTGCCATAGATTAGGTTAAAAATTCTTAAATTTTTCTTTCCTTTGGTACGCTCTTTCTCTCTCTCCCCTCCTCTCCATCGTCAGTGAGACTCCATCCAAGTCCTTCCCCCCCGATCATTGCCACCCCTCCCCCTCGGCCTGCCCCACCTCTCGCTGCCTCTCCTCCCCCTTCACCTCTCCATCCCCGACAGCCACCACCCCTTGCCCATGCGTGCACCCCCCCCGCTCGTCCACCCTGCACCGGCCCCTCCCCGGTGGTCTTCGCCCACCCCCACCCGTCCAACCCTCCACTTGTCCCAACCCCGTGCTGCCCTCCCATCCTCGGCCGCCGCCACCCCATGCCCTCCCCATCTCCCGACTCGCCACCATCCCTTGCCCTCCCATCCCTGGCCGCCCATCCCTGCCGCCCCCCCCTGCCCTTCCTATCCCCGATCGCTGCCCCTGCCCTTTCCATCTCGGACCGTCGTCGCCCCCTGCCTCCCCATCCTCGACCGCCCGCCCCCTGCCCTCCCCATCCCCAGCCGCCGCCGCCCCTACCCTCCCCATCCCCGTCGTTGCCACCCCTTGCTCTCCCTATCCCTAGCCGCCCACCCCTATCCTCCCCTGCCCTCCCCATCCTTGGTTGCCATCGCCCCTACCCTCCTCATCCATGGCCATCGACCCCCTACCCTCCCATCCCCTAGCCTCTCCATCACGGCGCCCCTCTGGGCCCCCTCTCCCTCTCTCTTTCTTTTCTCTTTCTCTTTCTCTCTCTTTTCTCTCTGTCTCATTATCTTGCTCTTATTTTGCAGGTTACCTCTAGTGCTATCGTCTTTCTCTAATACCGTCGTCGATGACCTTCGGAGCTTTCGGTGCAATCCTCTCTCTGTAGTTATAGGTATAATTATTATTTTAATTTTACAGTATTATTTATTAATCACTAGAATAGACCTATCAACGAGTCGAGTTTGGGTCAAAACTTGGATATTCAGATCTAGATCCAATTTTAATTACTGGTATCAGATCTAAATCCAAATATCCAATGGATCCATACTTGAAGTATCAGGCCCGAACCTTAATGAATCCCGGATATCCGGACCCAATTTTAGGATCTAAAACTAAGAAAGGAAGAGGGAGAGAGGAGGGGTTTGGCCTCGTTGTCGGCAAGGGAGATCGAGAGAGAGAGGAGGAGGGAGGGGTTCAGTCTCTCTGGCATCACTAGGAGGGGGGGTCTGGCCTCATCAGTGAGGGAGATTAAGAGAGGAGAGAGGATCGTCGATGAGAGAAGAGAGAGAGAGAGGGAGGGGGTTCGACCTCGCCGGCAAGGAAGATTGAGAGAGGGAGAGAGGGGTCAGGGAGGGGGTCCAGCCTCACCGACGATGGAGATTGAGTGGGAGATGGGCAGTCAAAAAGATGAGAGAAGGTTGGAGACAACTAAGAACAGGAGATGGCATATAGTCGAGCCAGCTCGAATATGTAGTTGAGCTAGCTCGGACCGAGATCGAGTCGGCTAGGAGAGGATCCGAGCTAGATGTCTCAGGCATGGAGCCAGCTCGACTTCTGAGCGAGCCGACTTGATGGGTGCGAACAAAATTTAATATCTCTCTAAGGTTCTAACTTTAAGCTCTAAAGTGCTCATCTAGGATAAAACTTACCTGGTACTGTCGAGGTTCCAGATACATTTGTCAGAAGCGATGGTGATGTCCATATTGTAGATGCCACTAGACGATGACTTCAACATTCTGGTATAAATTATTTGAGTCTATTTATTGATGTGTTGATAATATTATTATTCAACATGTTATATTTATTGCCCAAAGATTGCAACCCAAGAGGAGGGGTGAATTAGGTTGCTAAAATAGAGATGGTTGGAGAGAGATTTCAAGACCTCTTAGTTCTGAACGAGACATGCCGTGCTATGCCATGGGCCGTATCATGCCTTGGGCCGTGCCATGCCTTGGACCGTACCGTGTTGGTAGGTTGTGCCGTGCCGTGTAATGTCGTGCCATGTCGGTAGGCCGTGTCGTATTGGTAGGCCATGTCTTGGATCATGCCGTGCCATATTGGTAGGCTGTGCCTTGGGCCATGCCGTGCCATGTCGTGCCGACCGCTAAGAGAAGCCCCAGCTACTAAGAGAATTCTCATATTGTTGCTTTTGTTTATTGCATTGCATAGCGATAGATCCGTCAATTGATTAGTGTACATAATCTTCAGCATTCATATATTTATATGTAATTGTACGGATGGTACTTAGGCATATCTTTGATTATTGTTCAACATGTTATATTGATTAATATTTATTAACGTTGTAGGTCACGATGGCACCGAAATGCCATTTAGCTTTTATCTTCGTCTCTCGATGGGTTACACAGAGTTTAGTATCTGAGGAGCAGTCGAAGCATACTCCATCCACCTCCGCATCGACTGCTCAGGGACCTCCACCATCGGTATCTACTCCATCGACGGTATCTACTCCATCGACATCTAAGCCTCCATCATCATCCACATCTTCGACATATTCTACTCCACCGATATTTAAGTATATATTTTTATTATATTATTTATTTATTTTTTATATAGTATTTGTACACTTATATATTTACATAACGTATTTTCATTATAGGTGCATCATCCAGCCGAATATTTTACAGTCCTACACGTATGGAGCATGTATGGAACCGCTAGTATCAGGTGATGGTGCAGTATGATGCGGAGGAAAGGCCAGTAGGTGAGACCACATGGGAGATGCATTTCTTTTTTGGAGTGCTTATGAGGTGGTTAGACATTATTTTCGTAAAATCCAGAGACTAGCGATTGATGGACGATACTGTCAGAGACTGAGTGTGGAAGGAGATATGGGTAAGTGCATCTTAATTATATTTATGCATTTTACATATTTACACTATGTTTGATTAGAATAATTTTGTAATTAACTTTTGATAACTTTGTGTAGAGGAGGTATGACTTTCTCGATCACGAGAGGACTTGAGATGCCCGACTAAAGAAGATCAAAAAATTATACCGAGGCTACAAGATCAAGCTCCACAGAGGATGGCTCAAGCACCGATGAGACACTCTAGAGGAGCTTGTTTCTTGGATACAGGACTGTCCTCCGAGTCAGTGGAAGAGGATGGTTACACATTGGAGGAGCCCGGAGTTCGAGATAAAATTACTAACTTTTAAATTTTTCAATATACTTAAAGTTATATTTAAATATTTTTTAAATATTTATTATTTATTTGAATACTTATTAGGCTATCTCTCATTAGAATTGGAAGAATCAGGCAGTCCAGGAGTATACGCACACTCTCGATCGTAAGTCTATGGCTAGTCATTTGCATAGAGAGGTAATGAATTCTAAATCTTACTAGATAAATTAAATTAATATTTTTTTTATATTTTTAATAAATTAATTTATTATTATAGCTGATGAGAGATGGAGTGATGTCCAGCCATAGCGATATCTTCTGATCTAGCCATACGGACAAGAAGGGTAGCCAATGAATGCCATGATCTGAAGGATTTTTGTAACTATTAAATATATTAGTATATATGATTAGTATTATAGCATTTTTATAAAATTTATTTAAATTTATAATTATAGGATCAGTTAGATGTGCTCACGAGCGAGGGCCCGGATACCTCTAGCCCCCATGACCATCTGTCTCAAATCTTGGGGCCTGAGCACTCTAAGAGGATTCGATGCAGATTCGGACATACATCGATCAGCTATTGGTCTAAGGCGAGCATTTTTTCATAAGCTTTTGATATCGTCAGTCAGAAGAAGCTTGAGAAGATATTGACATGGATAGATCATGCTGCGATGTGGGTAGATCAGGCTGAGGAGCGTGCATCTCATCTAGAGAGCATCATGAGAGATATGGTGTCGATGCTCAGCACACGTTTTGGAGGTGCCTTCATAGGCTTTGAGGATATGTTGGCCCATATTTCAGCTCTAAATCTTTCGACTTCGACTCTGGCTCTGGCTCTAGCTCGTGCTCCATCTCTCAGTGATGACGATGATGTAGATTTAGGAGACTTTTGATGTATTTTTTTAAAAAATATTATAATAAATTTTATTCGATAATAAAATTTTAGCATTTCAAAATTATTTTTATGTTTATAATATTATTTTGTGTTATATATCTCTACATTTGTTAGATAAAATATATAAAAAATTAAAAATTTTATATATTTTTAATTATTTAGAAGCTATGATAGCGATTGTAAAATATGCCAACTGCTGCTATAGGCGATGTATCAACCACTGCATTAGACCTATGATAGTAGTTACATAACCATTTTTATAGACAAGCTTATGACAATGGTTTCATAACCGCTACTATAGATAACTGCTGCCATAGATAAACCTATGGCAGCGGTTTAAAAATCATTGGAATAGGCATCTATGGTAGCGGTTTTCAGAACTGCTGCAACAACCGCTGCCATAGACTTATGGTGATAGGTGCAATAGCAGCGGTTAGCTAACTACTGCTGTAGCTTATAGTAGTGATTTTTTAGACTATGGTAGTGGTTATAAACCACTGCCATAGTCCTATTCTGTAGTAGTGATACATATATATATATATACCTATACATGGACCAAAATCATAATCCCCAAAAACTTTTTAGACTACTCCAGTCTAGATGTATTCATCCAAATCTATGTACACCCATGGTCTAATCATGCACTCAATCTCATAGATCCAAACCTAGTCCAAACTTTGAGTAGCCCCCATGAGACCCACAAACTAGAGCCTCATGACTGTGGAGGATTGAACCTCCATTCTAGAATCAAACCGATCCTAGTCTTAGGACCACACCTATCCTAATCTTTCGGAGCCAATATCCTGACTCTTCTAGTGGTCTTCCAAGGCTTAGGAGCATCACTAATCTTAACAATCTCTACCTTGGTGCTTTCAAGCTTTAGTAAATCTTGTGTGAACCGTCTGCACCATCCTACTGTCTTTATAGCTGACACCGTCCCATCGAAGCCACCTCGCCTCTTTAGCTATAACACCGACCTATGCTCCATAATTCTTGAAACTTGTGCTCCACCATACTTCTTGGCCTCGAACTGATGTCCTTCTACTCTGATCCTATGGCTGCAACACCAACCTGTGCTTCGTAGTGCAGCTATATAGCTTCCTGTGCAAACTCTAACATCTCTGCCAATCCTTTTCAGTTATTGTGCATCCTTGGAGACCTTTAGGATGATCGTCTCTATAACTAAAAATCTGTGTTTGCTTTTTTGCATAATCTTAAAATTGTAGGATCCCTTCTACTTGGCAGCTGCATCATTTTTTCTGAATTTTTCTGGAGAACCTATAGCATTTTTGTACTAGCACATGCTGTACCACCTAACACGATCTCCTCAAAGTTATGCCTGTCTACCTATACATGCCACTCCACTTGGAACTGTGCATCACCAGCACTGGAGCTAGGAAATCGATCCTATTGCACCCCTCTGCTTTGAACTCATGTCAAATTTTCTCTCCACCAATGAAGCCACCACTCTGGAGCTCCACCTATGAAGCCACCTCTCTGGAGCTCCATCTAATCTAAAGTTCATCTGATGCCGTAGAAGAATTTGACTCTATCATGGAGTCACTTGAGGCCAATCACTCAATGCTGCACTGCTGAGCCTACTGCTGCACCTCGAATACCATTGCTGCTCCTTCAGATCATCCACACTCTATGGATCCTACTAAAGTCATCTCAGATACCTCTGCAATCCAAAGGTACCTCCAAAATATACAGGAGCTCATCCAACTCCTCTTAATCTAGCAACTGAATCCTAGAAACTTCCATCCTAGCACTTCATCTTCTTCTACTTCTACACCAACCATCGCTTCAGTTTCATCTAGAGGAACTACAGCTCCAACCATATTCTGGGCTCAGATCTATCTATGTCATCTCGAGAATCTTGAGACTTCTTAGCTCTCCCTGAGATCTGCTCCTGGTCGCCCTAAGATGCCTCTTGACACTCTCTACTGAGATACCTCCCTCGGCTATTGCATAGCCGAGCCTCTCTTAGCCTAGTGCCTCTAAGAAAGTACTACTACAGCACTCCAACACTCCCTCCTTCTTCTTGACACCTTCTCCTCATAGGTATCTGGGTTCTCTCTTGTTGCACACAATCCATCCTTCATCTGAACTACGACTCTCCCTGATGCTCCTATAGAAGAAACCTGATCTAGGATACTTTCGACTGCTTGATACCCCCGATGCTTCCTGAGACCCCCCAACTCTTTCTGAGACCTGCTCCCGATCTTTCTGAGATGCTCCCGACACTTTCTGCTGAGATACCTCCCTCGACTGCTGCACCACTGAGCCTCTCTCAGCCTCTATGCCTCTAGGAAGTGCTGATGTAGCACTCTAGTGCTCTCTGCCTGGTCTCTGCACCACTTTACAATCTTTCAGTCCTAACCTACAAGACCTTCATGGATCATCCATCTCCATCATTCTCAAGGTTCCAATCGGTTGCACTGCTGAATACATTCTAACTACTTTTCCAGCCTTCCACTAGATTGAATAGTTGCTTTTCAGCTCCATCTTGATCCTGAGCTCTTGAGTGATCTCTTCTTTGATGCACCAAATAAAACCACCAGTAGCCTAGCCTTTACATATTTTTACTTTTAACATCATGCAAAGCTACATCCAGAAGAACAACAACAAACTGCTGAGAGAAAAAATAAAAGCTCCAAACCTTTTTCCTTTCCTTTTTTTTCTCTCTCTCTCTCTTGGAAGCTTCCAAAGTCCTCGGTTTTCTCCTTTGTCCTATCCAAACCAAAAATAGGAAATCGATCGCTTGCTGCCGACCACCATCGATCGACCTCGCCTGGGTGCCACTGCCAAATCTGAGCATCGCCACCACTGGAACACCACTATGGCATGCCATCGCTACCGCTGTTCGTGCACCACCACTGTCGTTTCGGATCTATGCGCCATTGTCGGATATGTGCTCCCTGGTCGGATCCCCAAGCTTCTACTGTGCACATGCCACCACCACCAGATCTGACACCACCATGCCAAATCATGCTCCACAGCACCAAAATCTTCCCTGGGGCCTACTTCGACATCGGATCTCTGCTCCCCGGAGTGAAGAACCCTCTCCATGGGCTCCCCATTGCCCTTGCCATCGGCCTGGTCGCCTTTGCTCGTACACATGCGCTACTGCCCATGCACAATCGCTTGAGATGACGTCACTACCTGTGATGGTCCTCCCTAGAGAAGAAGACGGTCATGCCGCAGGCCTTTAGATCTCCACCATCCTGCACACGTTCACCACCGGACCGCTCATGTGAAGCACCATCACATGCCTGATCGATGGAAAATGACCGCCATATGCTAGGATCAGCAGCCAGTTTGCGAGACTCGGCCTCCAAGCCTGAGATCGGTGGTCAATCGCCGACCGCTGCCAATCGGGAGGAAGAAAAGGGGGGCCCTACTGGCCTCCCAAAAATATATATTTTTTTGTATTCTTTCGTTGCTGAAGCCTGAATCCTATGTTGGATCTATTCTTCATGCCTCCTCGTTAAGATGCCCTTGACGTTGTTGAGGCTGAAGGAAGAGTGGGCATGCCTCCTTCTTCTGTGCTTGGAGGTGTGCCCCTTAGGGCACCTTGGTGTGTGAAGAAATCAAAGAGAGGAAGAGATGTGGGAGAAAATGATTTTATTGATCTCTCATAATTCCTAGGGTTTACAATATACATATATATATACCTATATATGGACCAAAATTCTAATCCATAAAAAAACTTCTTGGGCTACCCAGTTCGAATGCACTCATCCAAATCTATGTACACCGATGGTCTAATCATACACTCAATTCCATGGATCTAAACCTAGTCCAAACTCTGAGTAGCCCTCATGAGATCTATAAACCAGGGCCTTATGATTGTGGAGGACTGAACCTCCATCCTAGAATCAAATCGGTCCTAGTCCTAGGATCACACCTATCTTAGTCCTCTGGAGCTAACATCCTGACTTCTCTAGTGGTCTTCCAAGGCTTGGGAGCACCATTAATCCTAAAAAACTTCATCGAAGATCATTATCATTACCTCTGCTAAAATTTCTTCGACCATCTGAAGTTGATTACACTCTTCGAGAGGTACATGAAGGTATTTACGATAATCACTTCGAAGGTAGAGCACCATCGTACAAAATTCTTTGGTAGGGATATTACTGGCCTACAATACAGAAAGATGCCACCAAATTGGTATGAAAATATGACCAATGTCAAAGATTCACCAATGTTCAAAGTCTCCCATCAACTGATCTAACAACTATCTCAACCCCTTGGCCATTTGATCAGTGGGAAGTTGACATACTCGGACCATTCCAGCCTGCAAGTGGACAAAGAAGGTTCATCATCGTCGCCATCGACTATTTCACTAAATGGATAGAAGCTGAATTCTTAGCTCAAATAATGGAGAAGAAAACTATCAATTTTATTTAGAAATCTATCATATGTCGATTTGGTCTACCCTGAGTAATCATCATGGACAATGGTTGATAATTTAATAATACCAAATTTAAGAAGTTCTGCACAAAATACCATATCATTCATAAGCTTATTTCCGTCGGGCATCCACAATCAAATGGAGAAGCCGAAGTTACCAATAGAATAATTCTTCAAGGCCTAAAGATAAGAATTGGACAAGTCAAAGAAAGTTGGGCTGATGAACTTTCTAGTGTTCTATGGTCTTACAAAACAACTCCTCGGATTTCGATCGAAGAAAATCCTTTTAAGTTGGTGTTTGGCACCAAAGCCATGATTGTTGAAATCGGCATACCTTTGACTCGAGTGGAGTATTTTGATGAATCAATCGATTCAGACAAGCGACGAGCTGATGTAGACTTACTTGATGAGATTCGAAGGAAAGCTCATCTAAGGATGGCTTCTTATCAGCAAAGGATTGCTCAGTATTACAACTCTCAAGTCAAACCCAAAATTTTTTAAGTCAGAGATCTAGTTCTCAAAAGAGCCCAAATTTTTAAGCCTACCTTATCATCAAATTGGGAAGACCCCTACAAAATTTTAACAATCCTTCAACCAGGAGCATATAAAATCAAGAACTTAGATGGTATAGTGTAGAATTTGGTATGATGCTCCCAAGCCTTGAGAGGCCACAGGAGGAGTCAGGGTGTTGGCTCTGAAAGACTAGGATGGGTGTGAGTTCTAGGGCTAGGACAGGAGTTATCCTAGGTGAAGATGGTATGTAGTCTTGTACGGGCTCGAGATTCAGGTATGAGGACCTTGAGGGGGGCTTGATAGGTGCTCCAAAAATTTGGGATATAAGATGGAGCAAAAAATTAAAATCAAAAGAAGAATCAGTCAAGACAAGGGGATGACACACAAGCGAACTAGCTTGGATACACAGTCGAGCCAGCTCGAGGTACGTCGAGCTGGCTGTCTCAGGCAGATAGAAGATAGGATTCAAGAGAGATGTAGCTGAGCTAGCTCAGCTCTTGACAGAGTCAGCTCGATGGTAGCGAATAAAATCAGATGAAATTTTCTATTTGGATCTAGGATAGGCTTTTATCCTAAGGTCTTATGGTCTGGACTAATAAGGTTTTAAGAGGGCTAACTCATGCATGGATCAGGTTTAGATCTAGGGGATGAGAGCATCTGAGATATATGTACATGGGCTCGATGAGTGCTTTCATGTATTGGGTTAGCCTAGAAAAGTATTTTAGTTTGGATTTATTAGGATTCATGTGGTATAGCAAAAATCTTAGGGTATATAAATTCAGATATTGTATCTTTACAATAGAGTGAAATACAATTGAGCTTTTCTTTCTAAAACTCTCTATTCTTTTTTCTCTAATTTCAACTTTAAGCCCTAGGTGCCGACCATCTACTTTATTCTTCTCTCCAACAATTGGCATCAGAGAAGTACCAGGATCCAATAAGTGATATTAGAGCCAGGTTGAGTGTGGAGGAGGAAGAAGATCGGATTTTAGTAGAGATCAGTTGTAAGGTTCAGATCTAAAGACTTTCTTCAGACTTTATGAGGAAGAAAGAGATTATAGGGCTACTGTCCACCATTTTTAGTCAAGATATTTTTTTTAGATACACTTGTTTGCTGTTTTTGATTCATACGATATGGAGAATAGCGGGTTGAAGGTAAGATTTAAGAAGTTTGATGAAAAAAAATTTTTACGATATGAAAGATTAGGATGGAGGATCTGCTAGTTCAGATGAGACTGGATTCGATTTTGAAAGATAGACCGAAGAAAATGACAGACAAGAAATGGGTGTCCTTGGAGAAAAGGACATGTGCCATGATTAGGACTTGTCTGACAGATGAGGTACTGTATGGCATGTTGGAGGAGAAGACATCCAAAGATTTATGGTCAAGATTACATCAGTTGTACATAGAGAAGAACATGTGCAACTAGTTGATGCTGAAAAAGTAACTGTACAGCTTTTTGATGCAAGAGGATGAGGATGTTGTGAGGCATATTCAGCAGTTTGATCGGATGAGCATGGATTTGCTCAATATTAGGAAGGATCTTGAAGATGAGGGTAAAAGTTTTGCTGCTATGTTCGCTATCCAGGAGCTTCGATCCATCAGTTATGACGTTGCCATATGGTAAGGAGATGCTGGTGTACGAGGAGATCGTATCGATGCTAAGGTCCAATAAGTAGTGAGAATGGATGATGAAGAGGAAGATTTTCTAGGAGGGTCTCATGGTTTCAGATAGGCCCAGGTAAGGAAAGAAGAAGGATTAGCGAAGGAGCAGCAAGGAGTCTAAGAGATGCTTCAAGTGTAGTGAAGCAAAGCACTTTAAGCGAGAATGTCCACTTTGGAAGAAGTGTAGAAAAGAAAAAAATTCGGATTCCATTGATTCAGTCACTGCAAGTGAAGAGTTGTATGAGCTCTTGGTGGTCTTGGAGGAGCCCGCGGGGTGCGGTGTATTTGAGATAGTTTCAGATAGGTTTGCAGAGTGCGGAGGGTCCAAAGAGGCAGCGACGGTGTCCGAGGTGCAGTGGTAGGCTCAGCAATACAGCATTGAGTAGTTATCCTCAGGGCACTCGATTATAGAGTCAGCTTCTATAGCATCAGGAGGACTTTGATTTCAGGTGGAGTACCGAACAGAGGTGGCTTCACAGATGGAGATAGTTGTGACACGAGTTCAGAGCGAAGGAGTGCATGAGGATCAATATCCTAGCACCAACGTTGGAGATGCACAGTTTTAGGTGGAGCAGCATGTGTGAGAGGACATGTTACCTAAGGATGGCTACCCAAGAGGGGGAACGAATTGGGTATTTCAAAATTTTTTTGACTAATGTACAGATTTGAATGATTTAAACTAAGTGATATTCACATAATAGGTAATGAAACAAGCTTTGTGATGTGCAGTAAATGAAAGCAATAAAGTAAAGAATACACAATTACAAATACATAAATTTTATAGTGGTTCGGTGCCAAACTCAGTACCTACGTCCACTCCTCAAGTATATTCCTAGGAAATTCAACTATAATTCTCAACAAGAATTACAGTCTGATTATTTTTTGGGCTCATAATCAAATTCAGTTGATTTTTTCTGGCTCTCCAATCAAAACTATACATAATTATTTTTTGGGCTCACAATCAATCCAGTTGGTTTTCTCCGGATCACCAACCAAAACCTCACAAGTGATTGTTTTTCTCTGGGCTAACAATCAACCTCGATTGGTTTTATCCTTGGCTCACCAATCAAATCAATACAATGTCCAACTCAAGATTTGGACCAATCTAAGTTTCTCACCCCAAGAAATTTAAAATAAAATATAAAATTATAATTTAAAATAAACTCTTTTGAAGCACAAGAGAAGATAATCTAAGTTGTTTTACTTATAAGATTGATTTCTTCTTCTTGAATGAATGAAAGATTGTGAGGCTCCTTGATTCTCTTCACTCTTACTCTTACTTGCTTAAGGATGTTTTGTAGTGGAAGGATAAAAAATCACTTTAAAAAATAACTCCTCTCTTCTTTTCATCTCACTCCTTAGCTTTCTCAAATAAAATTCAATATACTCTCCAAAGCTTGTTTTTAATACTCTAAGTGTTTTCTTATATATTTCAGAGGTTTTTCACTATTACAAGTCACCAACATGGACTTCTGAAAGTGATCTAGCCATTGGAGAAGAGAAAATAGCCATTGGGAAGCTTTTAGAATGAAAAAGTTGTAGTTCTAAAAATTAGCCGTTATAGGCACTAGGTTGGCTCAGTTTCAAACTGGGTTGGCTCAGTTCCCTGAATCTTAAAAATTTTATTTTTTATACTTTCTATCTTCTATTTCTACTGAGACTAGGTCGGCTCAGTTCTAGACTGGGTGGATCCAGTTTGCGTGCCATGCATGCCAAAGATAATTTTTTAGCCTTTCTTCTCCAAATTGATTTGTAAGTTAGACGTGCCTTTTTTACTTGATTTTATCTTTATTAAATTCTTTTGAAGAATGCATCCAATTTTGAATTTCTTTTCTCATATCTTGAGTGATGATTCTTTACTTGGATATTGAAAAATATTTGAAAATTATAAGCATTTGACTTCTACAACTACATAACCTTATAAACAACATTAGTAACTTATACTCAAAACTCTTTGTTATTATCAAAATTAATCTTTGGATCAACAATCTTCCTTTTTTTGATGATGACAAAATTTTTGAGTATATATAAATAATTTATAGTGAGTTTCTAAAAGATTATATATTTATAAAATATGAAACCACTAAATAATAAGAATATACTTCATTCTAGTTAAGCTTAAGCATATACTCAACAATAACTCTTTCCCTTTTTGACAACATCGAAAAGAATAACTCAAAAGAAGGTAATCAATAAAATCAATCGAGTAAATTTTTCTTTAACAATCCAAAATCAGTAAGCTCCCCCTTAATATTATAATCAATTAAGTTCAAATTTTATTCAAAATTTGCTTCCCTTACTATATGCCAAATTTCTTAATTTCATTTTTTATCCTTAATGAATTTTATTTCTCATAACCAAATTTATATCACATTATGAAAAGTATCACAAGATTTTGAGTAATTTAATATGTTAAGTTTACTTTCTCCATTTACCAATTTTTTTCTCTTTTTTGTCATTATAAGTATTTGTTATAATTCAAGGTACCAATTGAGTTTGAAAGTATTTTTTAAAAAGTTCAGCTTATCAAATAAGTATGTTAATATTTTAAATTATTCTTAAACTTTAATCATGAAAGTTCATAAATTAATTTTATTCAATATATCTTCAATCATACTCAATTATAATATCATCATAAAAATCAATAAGATAAAATATTAAATCATTTGACATCCAATTGGTGGTATGATAATCAATCAAAGTGTAAGATTATTGCAAGCATTAAGAACATCAAAATTTATCAATGTATAAATTTAGCACTTAAATAGTTTCATATACAATCAAGCTCAACAAATAATCAATATGATATATGATCAATACATCAAACTTTTAATTTATAGAGTGTGATCATTTTAAGCAATGATAAATCATTAAAATCAATCCAACATGCTCAATAGTTTTGCTAATTAATAATCAAAATATATTTAGCAAATAATGATGGCATGATATGAGAAAAA
This sequence comes from Cocos nucifera, assembly GCA_006176705.1. Classification (NCBI taxonomy): domain Eukaryota; kingdom Viridiplantae; phylum Streptophyta; class Magnoliopsida; order Arecales; family Arecaceae; genus Cocos; species Cocos nucifera. Next base: position 82,569 of record QRFJ01004927.1, on the reverse strand, counting down.
TTTAGATTTTACCAAATATCATCATCCATCCAATTTAATTCTCAAGGCATCCATCCATAATATTTTTCTCTTTTTATTTCATTGGATTCTTAGTATACCTACAAAATCAATTCATAATTTTTAATACCTAAGCTTTCTTGAGTCCATTAGAGTTAGTGTTCAAGGTTTTTTTTGAAATCCAAATTTATTTGATTAATGTTTGGCCAATTCTTTTAAAGTTACATTCCAAAATTTTGTGATCAATTTGATTATATTTAAAGCATTTGATAGAATGATTTTTAGTTGTGACCCTTGTAAAAATATTTTTAGTATTTTACTACTTTTTTGAAATATTAAAATTGATTTCTATTTTATTGAGAACAGCTCTATTGATTTTTACCAAGGATTGAAGATTTTAAAAGCTAATTATAAACTTTTTAGCTATAGATTTCAAAATCTCAACTTCTATTCTTAATTTTTTATTTTCTTCCAAGAGCTCTTTCTTTTCAATTGAAAGATTTTCATTTTCTTTTAGGCAAGATTTCAAAATATCAATTTTTTTTAAGCTCAATATTTTTTTAACTAAAAAATTTTTAGATTTAACTAAATACTTTTTTCTTTAGCTAAAATTTTTATTTCTTTCAAAATATCTTCTTTTTCAGTCAATAGTTTATTCTTTTCATTAGCTAGAAGAAGATTAGACTTTTTAAGTTCTTTATTTTTAAGTTTTAATTTTTTAAATTCATCCATTAAATTATTGAAGGCTTCAAATAACTCATTAAAAATAAAATTGAAAGAATTGTAAAGATTTATCTCATCATCATTGGTCATGAAGCAAAGATTTGTAGCATTTTCTTTCTCCTTTTCATTTCTTATTTCTTTGCTTTGCTCCCCTTAATTAACACTTTTTTTTTAATTTTCACTTCCTCCTTTTCTTCTCATCCTCATAAGCCATAAGGCATAGGTTATTGTGAGCTTTCTTTTCTTCTTGGAAGCTTGATTCCTCTTTTTGATTTGCTCTCCCAAAAGATATTTTTAATTTCTCTCATATTTAATTTACTAAAATATATGAAGAAATTATATTAAACTCATCAATATCTAAAGAACAATAAAGCATGTTCATGGTCTTGGCATTTAGTTGGACCATCTCTTTATCATGCTTGATCAATGCATTATGGGTGTGTGAGCCATCAATAATAATTTTTCATAAATTATAGTCATGTGCTTGTATGAATATTTTTATTCTAGCTTTCCAATGTATATAATTTAATTCATTTAATAGTGATGGTCAATCTATGGAATAACCTTCATTAAACAAAGACTCCATTTGGATTGCCATTGATCTTTTGTCTTTTGACCGCTAGGTCAACAAATAAATATTAGAGCACCTACTCTGATACTACTTATTGCCTAAGGATGGCTACCTAAGAGAAAGGATGAATTGGATATTTCAAAAAATTTTGGACTAATGTGCAGATTTGAATGATTTAAACTAAGTGATATGTACACAATAGGTAATGAAACAAGCTTTGTAATGTGCAGTGAATGAAAGCAATAAAGTAAAGAATACATAATCATAAATATATAAATTTTATAGTGGTTTGATGTCAAACTCAGCACCTACGTCCACTCTTCAAGTATATCCTTTAAAAATTCAACTATAATTCTCAACAAAAATTACAGTTCGATTATTTTTTGGATTCATAATCAAATTCAATTGATTTTTTCTGGCTCATCAACCAAAACCATACATGATTATTTTTTGGACTCACAATTAATCCAGTTGATTTTTTCTGAATCACCAATCAAAATTTCATAAGTGATTATTTTTCTCCGGACTAACAATCAACCCCAATTGATTTTATCCTTGGCTCACCAATCAAACCAATACAACGTCCAAGTCAAAGCTTGGACCAACCCAAGTTTCTCATCCCAAAAAACTTAAAATAAAATATAAAATTATAATTTAAAATAAATATTTTTGAAGCATAAGAAAAGACAATCTAAGTTGCTTTGCTTGTAAGGTTGATTTATTCTCCTTGATTGAATGAGAGATTATGAGACTTCTTGATTCTCTTCACTCTCGCTCTCACTTGCTTGAGGATATTTTATAGTGGAAGGATAAAGGATCACTCTAAAAAATAACTTCTCTCTTCTTTTCAGCTCACTTCTTAGCTTTCTCAAATAATACTCAATATACTCTTCAAAGCTTATTTTTAATGCTCCAAGTATTTTCTTATATATTCTAGAGATTTTTTACTATTATAAGTCACCAACATGGGCTTCTGAAAGTGATCTAGCCATTGAAGAAGAGAAAATAGCCATTGAAAAGCTCTTGAGATAAAAAAGCTGTAGTTATGAAAACTAGCCATTACAGGCACTGGACCTGCTCAGTTTCAGACTAGGTCGACTCAGTTCCACTGGGTCTACTTAGTTTATAGCTGGGTCAGCTCAATCTCCTGGATCTTAAAAATTTTATTTTTTGTACTTTCTATCTTCTATTTTCACTGAGACTAGGTCGGCTCAGTTTCAGATTAGGTTGGCCCAGTTTGCATGCCATGCATGCCAAAGATAGTTTGTCGATCTTTCTTCTTTAAATTGATTCGTAAGCTAGACTTGCCTTTTTGACTTAATTTTATCTTCATTAAATCCTCTTGAAGAATGCATCCAATCTTGAATTTCTTTTCTCATATCTTGAGTGGTGATTCTTTACTTGGATATTGAGAAACATTTGGAATTTGCAAGTATTTGACTTCTACAACTACATAACCTTATAAACAATATTAGTAACTTATACTTAAAACTCTTTTTCATCATCAAAATCAATCTTTGGATCAATAGGATAGGTGAAGTTCTGAGAAGACTATGTTAGGGTATGTAGCAGATGCCGACATAGGATTACTGTAAATTCTTTAGAAAAATCCAAGATAGTTGATGTGGTTGCCAAATAGAAGGATGCTCATAACTCCAAGGATGGTGCATAGAAGCCAAGGTCTTCAGTGGTGGAGGTGGTCATCCTAAAGGCCTCAAAGGAAGCTCAGTAGTTGAAGAAAAATGGTAGTGGCAAGATGTGCACAAGTAGCTGTCAGAGCGTACATCGACAGCGGGTTCGTGTATGAAAATATTGCCAGATGTGCCAAGACCTGAGCGCACCAAGATGAAGATTGTAGGATTTAGTGTGGTGCTCCCAAGTCTTGAAAGGCCATAGGAGGAGCCAGAATGTTGGCTCTAAAGGACTAGGATGGATGTGAGTTTTAAGGCCAGGATAGGAGTTATCCTAGGTGAAGGCGGCGTGTAGCCTTACACGGGCTCGAGGTTCAGGTGTGAGGACCTTGAGGAGGCTTGATAGGTGCTCCGGAGATTTAGGATACAAGATGGAGTAAAAGATCAAAGTCAGAAGAAGAATTAGCCAAGATAAAAGGCTGACATACAGGCGAGTTGGCTCGGATACACAGTCGAGCGGACTCGGGCTGAGATCGAGCTAGCTCGGGGCACAGTCAAGCTGGCTATCTCAGGCAGATAGAAGATAGAATTTGGGTGAGATGCAACCAAGCTAGCTCGACTCCTGATAGAGCTGGCTTGATGGTGGTGAATAGAACTAGACGAAATTTTCTATTTGAATCTAGGATATGCTTTTATCTTAGGATCTTATGGCCTAGACCAATAAGGTCTTGAGGGGGCTAACTCATGTATGGGTCGGCTTTAGATCTAAGGGATGAGAGCATATGAGACATATGTACACGGGCTCGGTGAGTGCTTTTATATATTAGATTAGTCTAAAAAAAATTTTCAGCTGGGATTTAGGTTTATTAGGATTCATATGGTATACTAAAAATTTTAGGATATATAAATTTAGGTATTGTATCTTTACAACAGAGTGGAATATAATTAAGCTTTTCTCCCTAAAACTCTCTATTCTTCTTTCTCTGGTTCCAACTTTAAGCCCTAGGTGCCGGTCATCTACTTTGTTCTTCTTCTCTCCAATAATTAGTATTAGAGAAGTACCAGGATCCAACACATAGAAATTCCTTGGATATGGAATGTTGAGAATTTGCATATGTATTATCAATAAGAATACATTACGAATAAAAGTTTCTTATTCTATAATTCTGTGCTAAAAAGTTTGATATATTTGGTTAAAAATCAAATTATTTGATCGCCTAATATGCGATCGTAATAATTACATTATCGACTTGTACCTGATGAAATGTTACTAGGCTTGTCCCTGACTAGCATTATGCAAAGCTTGGTGTAAGACCCTACAGCCGTGAGCTTATAAGCTATGATCAATATTCGGGTTAAAGCAGATAAGCAAAGTTAGTCGGATTTCAATCGGCTAATCGATTATCAATAATAGTCGAAGAAATATTTCTCAACAAGCACTCAGTTTGAAAATTGACTATTAGACTTAGAAAAATTTTCAAGTCTACTTTTTTGGTTATCTACTTATAGTCTACTTGTTTAGTTACTTATTGTCTTACTAACTATGTTACTTAGCCATTTCACAAGACACAAGCAAAAAAGATGCAAGAAAATAAGAAGTTAGAACAAAGATGATAATATTACTAGAAAAGATACTTCATTAAACAAGATTGGAGTTCAGTACATGGCCAAAAAAATTTATAAAAAAACAAATTATAAGAAGGAGGGTGATCTTCCTTGGCCTCGGCTTCTTCTTCACCTTCTGACTCATCAAGAAGGCTCTCCGGCATCAGTCCATCCAAGCTGATCTTGGGGTGCATTTGAAGCACAACCTTCTTATAGTCATAAAATCCCAGTTGGTAGGTGCCCGCAGAGTTTAGCGAGAGTTCCTCTTCATATTCCTTCGACTCTCGATACTTGGCCAGTGCTCGAGAGGCAGCCTCTTGAGCCTGAGTCTTAGTAGCTGACTCCACCACCGATAGCTTCTTTGTCAGTTCTGCTCCTTTGCACCTCTCTTCGGCCAGAGCGAATTCTGTCGACTCCATCTCTTTTTGAAAATCAGCCTTCAGTCTCCCAAACTTCTCCTCCAAGTTGGTAGATTTATTCCGACTAGTAGCCAACTCTGCCTCTAGCAATGCTATCTTCTCCTGATACTTTTTCTCCCGCTCCTCGATGGCTTGAAGAAGTTCCCCGGCGACTTTAGCCCAAGCATTGACAGTCTGGGCCTTATCCTCGAGTTTGGAGTTGAGACGAGCAAACCCATTCCCCACCTCGTATAAAATTTTTATGTCATGTGCCATCTACAAGTTAAAAAAATGGTTAAGTAATTTACTCGATAAAGATCGACAAAGATAAATGCTCGAAAAAAAGAAGAGTCGAACCTTTACCCCCAGTAATGACATATAGGAGCCTGAAACGATCTTTGAGACTGGACAGGCCTTCCTTACTTTCTAGTCTACGGACAGCATCACCATCTCTATCAACTCTTTGGTGAGTCAACGATCCTGGAGTGCTTGGTCGGTTGCCTTAATGCGCATACCAATCACAACGGTGGCCTCCTTAGAAATCGTGTCAGGTTCGTATTCGACAGTGAAGGCAGGGGGTGCTAGAGCCTTTTCTTTGTCAGCCTCCACTCGACTAGGCCCCATACCATTCAGAGCATGGGATGGGACCAGCAAGGCCTGCACCGCTGTAGTCGATGCATCGATGATGACTACATCATTGCCAATCGAAATCTCCATAGTAAGCAGCGAAGTAGATTGGACGGCTGGCGGGTGAGTAGGCTGTGGTGGATGCATACTTCTCACCCAAGGAGGAGAGTTGACTCTTTGCTTCTTCAGCACCCAAGAAGGCTTGCCGAGACCTGAAACCGATTTCTTCTTCACCGCCTAGCAGAGTGACAGCGAAGACACCCTCATACTTGCAAGCCAACAACAAAACATCTTATCAACCAACAGCGAAATGAACAAGAATGAATTACTCAAGTCAGCGGAAGGAAAACCTACCTAAGTAATTAGTCGGGCTTATTCCAACATCGTACAATGATTGCTTCCTGAGGAGCTCCCACTGCTTCGAAACTAGTATGCCAAACAATCGGTCATATAGTTTCCAATCTTCTGCTAGGACTAAATCATCCTTATTCGGTGACAAATTTGGGGCTGTCTAAGTCCAATGAAAATCCCAAGGATGATCGGCTACTATGTAAAAAAACCTATTCTTCCACCCATGGATGGAGCAGGGAAGTCCGGTAATAAATTGACACCTATACCGAGGACTGAAGAACCACCATCCTCGTTTTCGAGGATGTTTCTTCAACATGAAAAGAGCCTGAAAGAGAGAAATACAGGGATCAAACCAAAGAAGATGACAAAGTATGATGAAGGAGGAAAAAATTCTAATGGAATTAGGGGCAAGTTGAGCAGGAACGATATGGTAAAAGTCGAAGACGTTGGAAAAAATTGGATGGAGTAGAAATTGAAGATCTGAGCGCAAAAACTCCTCGTAAATGGCAATATAGCCGTCTAGAGGATGAACAATCCGACCGCCTCTGCCAGGCACCATCAATCGATAACGGCTTAGGATATGATAATAATCCCTCAATCACTCGATGTCAGCATTCAACAAGGAAGACTTCTCAAAAAGAGGTAAGCAAAACTTCTGGGGTTAGAAGAACTCCTAGGATGGAGAATGACTTCTATTTATAGATTCCTCCAACGGTTCTGATCAATTTAGAGAATCACGCTGCTCTAGAGATCACGACACATGGTAACAATCCTGATCGGCCATTTTTCCATCTTTTCAATGCACCATCATTGAGATCAAGCTAAGTCAGATGAATCCTTGTGATCCTCGTCGGAGCAAACCACTAATGACACCTAGATAAATAGGACTAATCAACTAATTATTATCCCACTGTCCGATCTTCTACAATCATTATGAAAATCGCCTCGAGCATTCTATGACAATAATTGCTGCATTGAGTATGATGTGATAAAGCCGCCACTCCTACAAAGCGGCAAAACAATAGCTCACTTCGTGCTCTATCTTCGATATAGCAATAAATGAAGGCTTTTCAATAAGACGACTCAGACTCATCAAAGTGATTAACTCCCTTCGATCGATTCAAACCAAAAAATCGGACTCGAGAGTTGGGGGGTAAGTGTTAGGAAAGATCTTCGTCATTCAGCTGACTAAGTTCAAGACAGTTGCCTTCCTCTCGATCGCAATCCAAAAAAGATGATGGAAGTCGCTCAACATCAGAAAGAGGAATCCTAATTGGCTCTAATCGGCAATTAATCAAATAAGACTGTGAAGGTCGCAACGACTATCTACTCGGATTCTCGTCGACTAGATGTCGATCCTTGTCGGTATTTTCCCGATTTAGTAAAATATTCGGCATTTGGTAGATCACATCCTCGGATTCTTACCAAGTAACAGAATCGGCAACGATTATCTGATAAGGATATTAACTACTCTTAAATACAATGCAATACAATCGTGCACAAGCGGCCCATCAGTCCACGTAAATGACAGTCAATGAGGTAATCGCTTCTTAAATGTCATAATTCTCGCATCTCAAATATTCAGGGACAAGGTAACCATATTTTTCATCCTATAAATATCGGTAAGCTAAGAAAACTTGGTAAGCTTTTCATATACAATCCTTCGCTCTTGTTTTTGCCACTTTAAGTTGTTCTCTTTCTCTGATTGACTTAAGTATTGGAAGATTCTTTGCCGGACAACTTCCGACAAGAGAACTTTTCTTTTTGCAGGTCCAATATCACCTGCAACGCAGATACACCTATCGGTTCCCCATCGGCTGACTAATCGGAGGAACACGGCAACACCAAGTTTTAATAAAGTATGAGAATGAGTCAAATCATCCCCTTCCGTACATAAGGGGAGCTACAGTGCTATATAATGAAAACTAACTCTTAAGCCCATCATTGGCAGCCTATATTATATCATCTTCTTCAGCAAGGGGATCGAGGCAACATGTAATCGTTCATCTTGCTCCCTTTGCACATTGCCTTAAAATTAACAACTCGCCATTCTTAATGTTAGAGATCTAGTCTCTAAATGATAGGATAGTCCTCTTCGTAGCTGCTTGCATAAGCTTTGTATCTAAACAGTCTTCGATTACGCTCCTTTCATAAGAAACAGCATCTAATGGAAAAGAGGGCATCAATTTTTTATGTTGTGTCATGATGTGATGATCTCCTTCTCCAAACATGTCAAAGTTTCTTTAGGTTCTTTGGCATGGGTTTTGTATGAAATCCTCATAAAACATGGCTCCAAAAATTAAGCGAGTATCAACATTGAAGCAATAAATGCATGGTCGATTGTCTCTTCTTGATCTCCACAAAGACAGTAGAGAGCACCAACCATTATCCCCCTTTTCCTTAGATTATCCACTGTAGGCATCTTGTTGTTGTGGCAGAGATAATTAAAGACCTTAACTTTTTACGGTATTGAAATTTTTTAGATAACTTTACCAAATTTAGATGTAATACCTTCATTCATGAATAGAAAGTAACATTGTTCTATTGAATATGTTTTGGTTAGGATCCACTTCCAGCTTCTTGTATCCATTTTATCTGAAAGATGAACATCCCATAGGAGAGTGCAGAGAGCCTGATATTCTATTACTACTTCATGGGTCAATGGAGTCCTAAAATTTGCTTTCCATTCCTTTAACTTCATGAAGTGTTATGGTGATGTTTGAGTTATTGGCCAGCATGTAAAGATTAGGGAATTGTGTGCTAAAGGTGATTCCTTTGTGCCAGGCTTCATGCCAAATTGAAGTCAGATGTTTGTTTCCAATCTCCAAAGATGAGCTTTGCTGAAATAGCTCTGATGGTTGAATGATGTTTCTCCAGAGTTGTGAAGCTACTTTTAAAAGATGTTGTGAGAGTTGAAGTAGAACTTTGTTATGATAGTAAATCTTCTGAATCAAAATTTGCTAAGGTCCATGATTGTCCATGAAGAACTTTGACCCCATTTGAATGGAAAGCTTTTGATGGTATCTGGAGTACAACTATTCCCTAATCCCGGAACTTCTTGGGTCTGCACGCTTGGTCCCATCTTGCCAAGTACAGTGGTTCTCCAGGTTGGTTAGAGCGCCCCCACAAAAATCTCCTGCATAACATTTTGATTTTCTTAACTATCACAGTTGGTATTTTCTGAACGGTCATCCAACAGATTGGGTGGCCTTCAACACTGAATTGATTTGGAGCATCTATCATAGAGTGCAGTTCTTCTGAGCCTACCCAGGTGTTAACAACTCTGTTCTGCAAGTACAAAAGGAGTATGCACCCAGATCTTGTGCAATGCATCAACAGCTGGGATGGTGCACTACATCAGGGGGGATGCATGGAAGTGTTGATTCGATACACTAATCTCGCATGTGCAATATAATCTGATTGCATTCAATGGTGGGAATAAAGGATCTATGAACATGACAAAGTTTCTTGGGATTATGAGTACCAGCTTGGCAACTTAATTACACCAATTCTCGCAATTCACTCCTCTTATCCAATGCATAGGACGGAAGAATTCTTCTTGTATAGAAAACAAATGCCCTTTGCATCACTCCAATTTACTTTGTATCACCATTATTTTCTTGGAAAAATGATTTATCACCACGAAAAGACCCATGGTTTTAGGCCAATATATATATATATAGATAGATAGATAGATAGATAATTATCTGATTTATATCTAAATATCCGATTCAATTTATAACCTTATTTAACTTTATTCAGCACTCATGAATTTTAAGAAAAATAAATGACCATATTAACATACTACTAACTTGATTTATCTTTTATTTTATAATATCTATGATTCTATGATAATAAAATATAATCATTCGACTTGTATCCATCTTTATATCTGTGCACTATAAGAAATATGATCTTTTATGATGGATTTATTTACGATGAAAAAAATTTTATTATAAATAAGATTATTAATGATGAAATAAAAATTACGTCGCTAATAAAAATTATTAGCGATGGAAATAAAATTTCATCGCTAATAATCAATTATTTCTGCCAGAACATTAAATTCTGCTGCTAATAATTGATTATTAGCGACAAAAAAATTTCATCGCTAATAATCAATCATTAATTAATTATTTTAAAAATTAAAAAGATAATTTATTAGCGATGAAAATATTACATCGCTAATAATCCGTTATTTACGATGAAACACTAAGTTTCGTCGCAAATAATCACTATTTGCAATGAAAAACTTTCATTGCTAATAAACGACCATTAATTAATTATTTTTAAAAATTAAAAAAATAATTTAATAGTGATGAAATTTTTTGCATCGTAAATAGTGAATTATTTGCGACGAAACTTAGTGTTTCATCACGAATAATCATTATTAGCGATGCAAAAGATTTCATCGCTAATAAATAACTTTTTTAAATTTTTAAAAATAATTAATTAATGATAGTTTATTTACGATGATTTATTTTCATTGCTAATAACCAATTATTTATGATGAAATATTAATTTTCATCATTAATAAATTATTTTTAAATATTACATAATTTTATAATTAAAAGTCCATCTTCATCGTTCATTATTTAAGTGGTTATCATGCAACCACCATCACGAAATATCACCTTGATCTGATAGCTCTAGCTATACAGATCGATAAAATTTGATTCGACGGTCACAAACGACCGTATGATAATCTAATAGATAGAAATCACTAATGGATCTGAAAACTTGCAATGATGATCTTTATGACATTTATAGTATACTAGCAATATTTTATTTTAATCGGATATAATTATAATAGTCAATTTAGCATTGAATGATTTGGACTGTTAAATAAAAAATGAGTGATCAAAAGATCAAACGACGTTCGATTACAAGATAGTTTTTTGATAAATGATCTTTGCTACTATTTTAATTATCTATATGATGGTGATTGTAAAACCTAAACTCCACGTATATGAATTATCTACGTTAAGTATATTTTACAAAAGCATAAGTATAATTGTTAAGGAACTTTAAGAATGTATATAAGGAGACGTTTATTTTTAGATAATTTATATATACATGATTTGCTTTTTACGATCACTATCATAGAAATGATCAAACTATAAGTAAAGATCATTTATCTAAAAAAATCATCTAATGAACACACGTCAATTGGCATTTTAATCACTTATTTTTTATTTAATGGTCCAAATCATCCAGTGCTAAATTGACTATGATAATTATATCCGATTGAAGTAAAATTTTGCTAGTGTGCTACAAATATCACAAAGATCATCATTGCAAATTTTGAACTAATCGATGATTTCTATCTATCAGATCATCATACGGTCATTCATGATCGTCGAAATCAAATTTTATCGATCTACATAACTAGAGCTACCTGATTGAGGTAATATTTTGTGACGGTGCTTGCACTATAAATACTTAAATAATAAACGATGAAGATGAATTTTAAAATTTAAAATTATATAATATTAAGAAAAAATAAAAAAATTAATTTTAAAAGAATACTAATTCTTTAAAAATTAAAAAAAATATTAATTGGCTTGCAGGCTAGTTAACAGTGGACACACTCGCACCCCTCAACCCCATCGTATTGGCCATGCACGACGTATTTTTACCTTTTTTTATTTTTAAAATAGTTCATATTTTTTTTAATTTTAAAATTTTGATCGAAGTATTTACAATGAATTATTAGCAACGAAATTTTTTCATCGACAATAATCACTTTTTTTGTGATGTAAAAGAAATTCCATCGCAAATAAATAATAATTAATAGCAACGAAAGTTTTTGCGATGGAATATTTAGTCATAAATAATTATGATTAGCAATAAAAATTTTAATTCTATCACAAAAAACTTATTTTAATATTTTTTAGAGTGAAAAAAATTTTTTTAGAAAAATATTTGATGGAAATTATTAGCGACGAAAGTATTTGTGATGAAATTTATTGTTGCAAATAAGAAACATTAGCGACAAATTTTTTTTTTCCATCATAAATAATATTTTTAGCGATAAAAATTTTGTCGCAAATATTTTTATTGATAAAAGTCTTTAAATATCTCCCCCCACTCCCACAAAACCCACTCTCTCTCGGCTCGAAACTCTCTTGTCTCCCCTCTCTCTCCCCTTTATCCTCTCTCTCCCCCTCCTCTTGGGCTTCCACTGGTCGGCGACCACGTTTTCTACTGCCGCTGTCGTTGCCGCCTCCATCATCATCGTCGTTGTCGCCGTCGTACTCGCCATCGTTGCTGCCGCCATTGTTTCTGTCATTGCCAATGCCATTGCCGCTGCCATTATAGGGGGGTGCATGGGGCGTGGAGGGGCGGCAGTGACGGGTTGGATGGGGGGCCGCGGGTGGTGGGCGATGGAGGGGAGTTGTAGGGGGTGGGGGTCGGGCCACAGCGGGTACATAGGCGGTGCAAGGCTGGTGGTTGGGAGGAGGCCACGATGGGTGGGGGTTGGATGGAGGTGCATGGGGCATCCACCGACGACGGTGATGGCTCGGGTGGGGAGTCATAAGTGGTGGGTGGCGGAGGGCCCGTAGGGGTTTTAGTCCTTAGTAATTTATGAAATTTTAATAAATAAGAAAAATAAGACTCTATAATAATAATAATAATAATAATAATAATAAATTTAATAGTAATAATAATAATAGTAGTAGTAATAATAATAATAATAAATTTAGTAGTAATAATAATAATAGTAGTAATAATAATAATAGTAATAGTAATAATAGTAAACATAAAAATAGTAATAATAATAATAGTAATAGTAATAATAATAATAGTAAAAGTAATAATAATTTTAATAATGATAATAATAATAATAATAGTAATAATAATTAAAAATTAGATATTTTTTATAATTAAAATAATTAGATTTATAATTATATTTTTATGTTTTTACTTGTTATAGTTTAATCTTTCCGACATGTTTAGTTCTTGTATTTCATTATGATTATGATTTATTATTTTAATTTGCATAAACCAAAGGTTTTAATTTTTAATGCATATGAACTATCCGATCTGAGATTTGGACTAAGTTTCGATCAAGGATATGAGTCGGGATCCCATCCAAAATTTATATCATGATCCGAGTTGGATCTTGATCTGGGATCTTATCTGGGATTCGATCTGGGATCATGTCCGAGATTCGATTCAGGATTCAGTTCATGATCATTCGGTGATTCAATTTTGATTTGGATCCTACCTGGGATCTGGTCTGGAATGCTGTTCGAGATCTAGTCTGGGATCCTATCTGCTAATGATTTAATGCATGCTTCGATATAACCTTAGACTCCTATTCAATAGTCGATCATAGGGTTCCTAAAATGGACTCTGTGAACGGTTCTTGGATGCCCTGATTTGGACAGTTCAAAAATACATCAATATTTTATTGTTGTCATAGTGTTCTATGTTCTATTATGAAAAATTTCATCATAATTATCTCGTTTGTTCTTTGGGTACATATTAGATGTGGTTAATATATGATCCATCTATATTGTGTACTTGGAGAACTGTAGGGAGATGCTACCAAATTTTTTCAGATATGGAATAAAGAACAAAGAACAAAGCTATGGCAACAATAAAAGTGATGTATTTTTGAAAGAGATAGGACCATACCTATTAGGAAGGAGTTGGTAGAGTTAGGATTCATGAATCATTATTCTTTGTTGTCAGAAAGATATTGACAAAAGTTGGATAAACGCCAGGAATATTTTCTTACATGAATATCGAAATGGTGTTCGAGATTTTATTGAATTTGTATGGTGTAAGGCTGATAGTGCCATTCGGATAAAGTATCCATACAAAAGATGTATCAATATGGTATATCATTACATATCACTTGTTGAGGAGCATCTGCTACGTTTAGGTATGGACAAGAAGTATACTCGCTGGATATGGCATAGAAAGGATGATCCGAATGAAGTTGTATACGATGATGATGATATCGAAGATAATATTGATGCTACTGAATCAGTAAAACATGATGATATAGGTTCACTATTGGATGATTTACATCAGGATGTTAGCTCAAATGTACCCATGAGTGCTAGTGCATCTTAAGGCAGTTCTGATCATGAGTATAATATTAATGAGGTAGAAGAGACTTTTGACTAGTTTGCAAAATTTATTCGGAATGCACGAGAGCCACTGTACCCAAATTGTGTAAAGTTTTCCAAGTTAGAGTTTTTAATAAAATTACTTCATATTAAAACTGTGAATTGATGGAGTCATAAGTCTTTTGATCAAAATTTAGCATTGATCAAAGCAGCTCTTTTCGATGGATCAACACTTCCGAAATCATATACTAAAGCAAAAATGTATATACGGAAATTGGGACTTGACTATATTCCTATACATACCTGCAAAAATGATTGTATATTATTTTACAAGAAGAATGAACAAGCAAGTGAATGTCTGCAATGTGGTGAGCCTACGTACAAAACTGATAATCGAAAAAAAAAGAAGATACCTCATAAGATTCTAAGGTATATATTTTACATTGATTCCAAGACTTCAAAGGTTGTACATATCCACAAAGACAGCTAAGAAATGAGATGGCATCATGAACAGCGGGTTTCGGAGGAGAACATACTTAGCCATCCGACTGACTCTGTAGTATGGAAAGACTTTGATGCAAAGCATCCTATATTTGCAAGTGACCTACGCAATATCCGGCTTGATCTAGCGATATATGGATTTAATCCTTTTGGTAATTTGAATACTTTCTACAGCATGTGGCCTGTGAAGCTAGTGGTATATAATGTGTCACCTTGAAAATGCATAAAAGAGCCATTTATTTTTTTATCACTATTGATTTCGAGTCCGAAAGCACCAGGTAATGAAATTGATGTATATCTACGCCCTTAATCGATGATTTGAAGGAGCTATGAAAAAATGGAGTACAGACATATGATTCTATCAGCCGAAGAAATTTTAAGTTGCATGCATCGATTTTATGGACTATAAATGATTTTTCTACATATAAAAACTTATCTAAGTGGAGTACCAAGGGATATCTGGCATGTCCAATATGCAATAAGGATACGTCCTCCTTATATTTAAAGCATGGAAGAAAAATCTACTTTATGGATCATCGGCGGTTTCTACCTGCTAATCATTTTTGGAGGAATCGTTATAACTAATATTTTGATGGTAAGTCCGACCGACGTCCGCCACCTAAGGAGTTAAATAGACCGAAAGTTTTAGAACAACTTAAAGCCATTGGAAATATGAAATTTGAAAAAATATCGAGTACTCGCAAGTGGAAGCGTACTGAAGCTAAGTTGAATTGAACGAAACGAAGCATATTTTTTGAATTACCATACTGGAAGCACTTACTACTTTGTCATAACCCGGATGTGATGCGCATTGAGAAGAATATTTGTGATAATATCATCGATACAATGTTGAACATCTTAGAAAAAATAAAAGATAATTCGAAAGCTCGCCTTGATTTGCAGGAAATGGGAATTCGATCAGAGCTACATTTAGTTCGTTGAGATGATAAATTTTTTATGCCACCTGCATGTTATTCAATTTTTGGTGAGGAGAAGAAGAGTTTCTATGGATGGTTCAAAACTATAAAATTTTCTGATGCTTACGCTTCAAATGTATCACGATGTGTTGGCAACAATGATGGAAATATCTTTGGTATGAAAAGTCATGACTCCCATATGATGATGCAGTGTTTGCTTCCTGTGGTGATGCGTGGCTATCTGAGTGATGATGTTCAAACTACATTGATTGAGTTGGAAGTATTTTTTTGAGAATTATGTTGCCAAAAGTTGAAGATTAACTTAATTGAGAAGTTTGAGAAGGATATTATGTTCATTCTTTTTAAGTAAGAAAAAATCTTTCCACCATCATTTTTTGATATTATGGTGCACCTGGTTGTTCATCTTCCAAAGGAAGCTCTTCTGATCGGCCCGATACATTATCGATGGATGTATCTTATTGAAAGATAAAAAAATTATAATCTCTTTGACATATGAGTCGTATGTTTTAAATGTATTAGAACTTATGAAATTATTTTATATTTATAGATTCTTGTGTACCCTAAAAAGTATGTTTGCAATAAGACACAACCTGAAGGGTCCATAGCGAAAGCATACATTGCTACGGAGTATCTCATATTCTGCTCGATGTATCTTAACGATATTGAAATAAAATTCAATTATGCAAATCGTAATGTTGATCATGAATGTGATGACGATGAATCGACACTATCCATATTCAAACAAACGATTCGACCCATGGATGGAAGAAGATATGAGTTTATAGATATGAATGAGCTATCCAAAGCACCATTTTATATTCTAAATAATTATGAAAAAGTTGAAGATTTAATTAAGTATTATTTATGCATAATTTTAGTATTCTAAGTAATTTTTTTCATGTTGATGAAAAATTAAAAATCATGACTTATTGTAGTGAGCACAAGAATATACTATCAAGGAAGAATAAAGAAAATGTTAATGATCGACATAGAATGAAATTTGCAAAATGGTTTGGAGATCATGTAAGTTTCACTAGAATTATTTTGTATTTTTATAATTATGCAATTAATTACTTAAAATAACTAATTTTTTTATGACTTATTATAGATGAAATCTAAGTATTTCAATAAAAAAGAAGGTGCGACTGATGAGTTGTATAATTTAGCATGCGGTCTTGATTGAAGGATTAATAACCACACATCTTGCATCATCGGAAGAATGAGATTTCATACAAGAGAGCTTGAGATGCAAAGACAGACCCAGAATAGTAGGATTGCTATGATAGGATATGAAGGAGAAGAGGAGATTGGATATCTTGGTGTATTGATAGATATCATAGAATTGAAGTATGGATCCAAAAATTTGATATTCTTATTTCAGTGTGAATGGTGGGATATTAGCAATAAAAAGATCGACATTCATATCGATCCATATTTTACTAGTATAAATTTTGTACAAACATGGTACCAGAATGAGCCATATATATTAGCAACTCAAGCGAAATAAATAATATATTTAAAGGATCTAAAATATTGAGTTATTGGTATGTCGTACAAAGAATAATACCTAGAGGCGTATATGACATACCAACCCGACTAGAGATGGACAATAATTCAGATCTACATGAAGAGGAAGCTTTTCATAAAGAAGAACAAACATTGACCAAGCATCTTGTTGACGAAGAACTTATGACAACTTCTTTGAATAGGGCTGATCTGCCATCCAATGAAGTTGAAACTGATTTTGTATTTAATCTTGATGATTCAGAGGGCGACAATCATTTTATAAATGACGATGAGATAGAAGATGATACATTAATTAATTATTATGATTCAGAGGAGGATCTACAAATCGAGGAGGATACGAATATTGATACATAGATCTATATTCTTTATTAAATTTTCTCTTGTAATAATGATGTGCAATACAAATATATTCATTAGCATTTATGCATTTTTTACTATTATTATTGATTATTATATTCATTTATATGTCAAGTTAATTATATGCATATTTTAAGCATTGCAGGTATGGCGTCAGGAGGGATACGACGACGATCGTCTTTCTAGCCTACTCCTGAGTCTTCTCCCATTTTCACTGCTGCACCATTGGAGTCGCCAAAGGGTCCTGTACAAGCGAGTCCAACTGAGGTGGGTTTGAGTGATCAGGCGAGCCCAAGTGGTATGTTAATATTTTTTACATAATAAAATTTGATTTTACTTTATATATTAGGTTTATAGATGGCTATTATACTAATAATTTAATCATTATTTTTTCAAGCCATTCTGTTTCGGTGGTGAGGTGAGGGCGAGGTCCATCGAAGAATCTCGCCCTTGAGCTTGGAGATGTGAGCACGAGGGATAGCATTTTCGCATCGAGATTCCGCCAGGCTATACCAGGCCTATTAGGGAATGGTGCGAGCCATGGCAGACTGAGCTGGGCATTATTTGCCACAGCTATGTCCCGTTGACACTCTTCGATTGGCATCAGATTACACGACCTCAGAGGAAGGTTTTCTATAGTCATTTACAGATATAATAATATTTATTTAAATATTTAATTAGTATCGTATTCTTATAATATTTATTATTCACAGGCTAATTTTGACATTGTTGATTTTAAGCACAATCATGTGTGGCGAGCTGTAGATGATCATTTATGTTCGTGTTTTAAGGAGTACCGGCATCGCATTCATCGCCATTGGTATACTATAGTACACGATTAGGAGGTGGAGGCAGCACAACAGCGGCCATATGATAGCATCACTATGGAGGACTGGGCTATCATATGCCGCACGTACGAGAATATGACATATTAGGTAACTTCTTTTTTTAGAATTTAATAATTAAATATTAATTATTTTTAAATTTAATTATTTATTGACTAATTTAAATGTTAATTATGTAGGATCGATGTGCCAAAAATATTGCAAATCGAGTGAGACAGACAGTCTCGCATTGTGGGGTTCGAGATCATTCGTTCATCATATAGAGCAGATGGTAAGTAATTTCTATTTATCATATATTAATTTTTTAATTATTTAAAAAAAATATTAATTATTCTTAAATTTTAGAGAGATGTAGAGAGTGGCGAGCTTCCTGGTAGGATTGAGATCTACCAGCGGACATATCAGCGATGGTCAGGAGGCTAGACGATCGGAAGTCAGGAGCTTTATATAAGTTTTTCCAACTATTTTTTTATTTATATTTTGATTTTCAGTACAAATTTGGAATAGTTATAAATTCAATTTTCAGGATCATATGATAGACATTAGATCCCAGTCTATCCTAAAAGGCTCGACCACACCCAAAGATGAGGAGATCTATGATCGAATGCTTGGTACGAGATCCTGTTATGTTAGGAGGTTAGGGCATGAGATCATAGCTCCTACGTCTTCACGTTCATTTAGGACTGACATTCATACTACCTATGATGTCTGACTGGCAGAGATACAGAGACTGACTGCTGAGGATCGAGAGCGGGCTGAGTTGATTGTACGCGTCGATTAGTATCAGCTGTTTCAGATGTAGATGATGGAGTGGATGACATAGATGGAGCAGATGATGAGCAGACATCAGTAGGCCGGTCCGAGCTTCTTTGAGCGCTCTCCTCTTTCGACCCATTCTTCTTCAAATACTATCGATGCTTGATTGCCGGCTACCTATTTTTGTATATTTTTATTTTTATTTTGAATATTTTGTATTTACAAAAAATACTTTCTATAATTATATTTTTATATAATGAAAAAAAATTTATTTGTGGATGAATGAAATGATGAAATTTATTTATGAATGAAATGATGAAATTTTTATTTTATTTTTTAAAATTATAATACTTAAAATAAAAAATATAAAAAAAATTATAATCTTTTAAAAAAATTAAATTACGATGGAATTATTTACGATGAAAATATATCCATCTCAACTAATCAATTATCTATGATGGAAATAATCCAACGTAGATAATAAAATTATTTGTGATGGATATATTTCCATCGTAAATAATTATCAATGATGAAAATAATCCATCATAGATAATAATTATCTGTGATGGAATTTTTTGCAATGATAATTATTCATCATAAATAATAATTATCTGTGATAGATTATTTACGTCGCAAATAATTAATTGTTTCTAATGTATTATATTTATCGGTAAAAGATGTTATTTATGATGCAACAAAAAAATTTCGTCGTCAATAATTTTGTCATCGATAATTTAAGAAATAAAAAAAATTATCAATAAAAATTTTTCGTTGTAAAAAAATATTATTAGCGATGAAAATATTTTTTTCGTTACTAATTAGTATCTACGATCTTATTTTTTACCACGAAGAATTAGCGACAAAATTTTTATCGCTAATAATTATTAGCAATGAAAAATGATTTTTTGCGATAAAATTTTTTTGTTGCAAAAAATCTATTCTGTTGTAGTGGTGGTTCCATATCCAATTTGCATTCGTATCCTTTAAAAATAAATATGAATATAAATTTTTGCATTCAACCAACAACCAACTAGAACAATTGATTTATTTTTTCTACTTGATAGACATGGGTCCTTGGCAATAGAGCATTAGGTGCCAACTAGCTGTGCTAAGAACTATTGACATTTGTGGAGTGAATTACAAAGTAAAATTGTTCTATGATTTGCCAAGCTATTTGATTTTTGAGCAAGATTTACTGACAAATATTTGATGTGTTGACAAACAGTGCCATATATCCAATATGTACATAAATTTCATTCTCTTGCAAGTTCATTAATTATTCATATAAGCTCATTAATACAAAAAAAGGTTATTTAGGAAAATAGTATTCAATAGCATATCTATATCATCCTTCAAGGTTCAACATATATTTGGCACCATAATCATTAAAGTGCATCAGGCACTGAACTCCACCCATGGACATCCGTAGTTGGCAAGTGAACATGTGATTTAGGCAAAGATGGAGTTATCTTAGGGGACTCGGACACCAAAACCTAGTAGCTACCTGTAAGATAGTGTTTGGTGATCCAAATAGAATCGCCATGATGATTTAAGATTATCAGTTATCTAAATGCCATGGTGATTTGATCTTCAGTGATCTAAGATTATTGTATTTGATAGGCTATGGTTCAATGATTAAAGATCTCTAGTCATCCATGGATAACCTATTTGGTATTCTATGAAAACCAACATCACTCACTGATCATATATTATATATCACAAATATAATATATGATATCAATATATAATATAATATCAAATATATCAATATTTATCAAGATAATATAATATCAAATATATAATATTGATATAATATATTAATAGTATATTGATATACTAATTTTTTTACTAGATTAATGGATATTTTTGTCCTCAAATTTTAACCTAAGATCACTGTCCGGAGGTGATCTTAGATTTCTGACCTCAAGGATGGGTATATCATCACTGGATTTGGTGGTAATTTGAGAAGTGGGAATGATTTACGATCACTGCTATATAGAATCACTATAGTGCAACTAAATATGGTGATCTCATCATCTTCGTCTATATCACTCTTAATATTGGTGGATTACCCTATATCAAACACCCTCTAAAAGATGATGCAGTTGGCATGTGAATGTTCAGTATTGGTGTCGGCTGAGCAAATTCAAGGGGTCTGGATGCCAATATGGTGCCACTAGTGATTAGTGCAGCAGCTAGCATGCCGGCATCTAGCATAGGTTCGAGTGGAGCAAACTCGGGTGGTCTGGAATTGAAAACATGCCTTGATAAAACTAATTCACAAGATAAAGCAAATTAAGTAAGATAGATAGATCAATAGATGGATGGATGAGTACTTGCTGCTCCAATGTTATTTGGAGGGGAAACCAATAGGATGAGCATGACGGGAGCGTTGTTAGCAGAAATCTTTCAGTAAAGATTCCATGAGGCAGAGGACAGAGATGAAGGGAAATAAGATTGTGGCATTTTTCAGTGAGAAGAGCTATATATAAGGTTTTAGTGAGAATTTGTTAATGGGGTAAGGCCTCCAATTTCTGAATCATTGAATGGAGAAGTATAGGCGTTCATAGGAAACTTCTTGTGGATGGTTCTTGCTATTAATTAATTACTGGAGGAAACTTGTTGCACACGACTGGGAACCAACCAAGTGACTACAAGAAGATAAAACCAATGCTATGACCATAGATATGCATTAGATAATTTTCCATTTGTGAAATGAAGGTCCAGGATTTTATGAAAGACATGATCAAGATGCATGGCAAAGCATTTCATGGTTGTTAGTGGAATCGGAGGTTACTGCTTCAGCGAAAGTTTGAGAGAAATTTAGTTGTGATTGCTATATTTGTGTCCCACCTTAACTGGCTAGCTCTATAAGTCGCGAGTAGAATTTAGTTATTTATCCAACCTATAACAGCGCCATGCGTCGCAAATGATATGATGGCAAATCTTATGCATGAGTTCTTTCTTCTTCCTTGCATGTATGGCCAAGTATGGTCTTTTCTTCGTGAGACAACTAGGATATGAAAATTATAGTATTTTCTTCAGATTTGGAAGTTTAACAACATACAACCATTCTTTGATGGATAAATATCATAAAAAAATTAGTCAACTCTATTATTGACTAATTTACCTTTATTCTCATGCTTTTCTGTGGTTAACTTATTTTTCGATGGATAATTTTTACCCATGAAATGCAGGGAAGTCTTACTCATCTAGAAGGTGGGTAAGTCATTTTTTTATCAGCTGAAAGAATAATATTTTATTTTTCTCCTAAAATATCCCTAATCTTGTAATTATAGTAGAACAATGATACAATATATCGAAATATAATATTATAATATAATATGATATAATATAATATTATCCATATTATATTATATATGATTATATATTATATTAAATATAATATAATATTATATTAATAGTATTATAGTATAATTACTATATTATTCAGATATAATATATTATTATTATTTTATAATAATACCTTATATTACTATACTTGATTTATTATTATAATATAATATTTTATTTTATTATTATAAATTCTTATATAATAAAATATTTTATTATAATTAATATAATTTAATATATATTATACATATTATATTATATTATGATATATTATATCATATATAATATAAAATATGATAATATAATATTTATGTAATAATGGATATTATGGGAATCTAGATAGATCTGAATAATTAATTTTTTTAAAAAAAATGATGCAAAAGAACATGATTGATAGATTTTGAAGCTATTTTTTAATGTACAAAAGAATATGGATAAATTATCTTTTCATCTAAATATTAGCTAGAAAAATATTTATCTAGAAAAATATAAATTTTGAAATAAATTTTTTATCCTCTAAATAACGGGTTCTCCACTGAACTGTTTTGCTTGTTATAAACTCTGTATAGCTTGGCATGAACATCACAGTCAGGCAACTCATTTGAGAGAAAATCTGACAACCCAAGCTCCATCTCAAACGGTCAATGAAGCTTGCAAAAGAAAGCATTGATATGGCACTACGGCAAACCAATATATCAGCAAATAGAAGGAAACAGATATAAACCAATTTGCCAGCAGAACTCGACGTATCAATACATGCAGGTTGGTAATTCCAGTGCCCATGCATTAAAAAAAAAAAAAAAAAAAAAAAAAAAGTCGGCATTCTCAACCAGCAGCACGATGTTGCTGATCTCAAAAGTCGGCGGCCACTTCACAATTCTCTTGGTTGTTGATGTTTGGGCCTTTTGGTCCTTCTAATTGCACATAATTCCCTGATCCCCTCTCCTCTTTGGCAGGTGCTTTTGTATTTACATATTCTTTTTATCAACAAAATTTGGTGAATAATGGGACTACCTGTCCCACCTGTCTCCTTCTCATCAAAAAACAAAAAATTCTCTTGGTTGTGTACTTTTCCTTTTTCTTTTAAAAGAAAAAAAGGAAAAAAAAAAAAAAAACTTTTATTAGAGCAGAACATAGAACAAGGTTGGCCATGATCCAAATGCGATGAATTGGTTCAGGTTCGATTCATGCTTAATAGACCTAGCCCAAATAATCAGAAAGATCTTAAATATTATCAAAAGAAAAGAAAGAAGAAACCATGTTACCTCTGAATCATGCTAGATCCATTCTAATAGTTATATCTTAGGGAGGAAATGATTAAAAAATAACCTCCTATAATTATTAGAAGATTAAAAAACTATGAATTTGCCCATCTTTTACATAAAAGAACAAAGAAACTCACGTTAAAAAAGAACTTTTCTATCACAAGAATTCAAAATTTTATAGATCTACATAAATATGCAAATATCTCTAATAACGCAATGCATTTCCAAAATAAGTTACAGAATTACAACTTATATCAGGCACAACAATTTCATCCATCCTTTTCTCCTTATTATGAAACATGAGAATCGAAGTATTGAACGGTTACAACACTTTTGTAACCAAACAATATAAGTATAAATAAATAATGGAGGTTTAACCTTCTTCTCATCCAAAAAAAAAAAACGAAGAAGAAAGAAAAAGAAAAAAAAAAAAATGAGAATTTTATATTGCATCCATATACACTTTTCAACTACAAACTCTATTTTTCCCAATGCATAACTACGTCAAACTGTTCAACCCCATAACTTCTGCAATAACGTATACCTGGTCTAGTCATTAACTCTAATCAGATTGCCTCTGGTGATGGAGGCGTGTTTTCTGGTTGCAGGCCATGGTTTCCGATCGGTGAAGGAGGAGGAAGCTCAGGGTCTCGAGATCCCAAACGCCGAGGAAGCGCCACACCTCCATGCCCACTGATGGACTGCCCAGATGTTCCAACAACCTCCCCTGAAAGAATCAACTCATATATAAGAGAGATCTTTGTAAGTATATAGTACCATCACCTAAAGATTTTACCGGCAAACTAGTTGGTAACAGGCACCTTCTTGTTAATAAAGGATGAAAATTCAGTTGGTTACCTGCCACAGTAGCAGTTTTTGGAGAGGAAAGCAGCAGGAGTGAGGTGAAGAAGACTGGTAGCAGAAGCCTTGAAGGGAAGGTCTCCATGAGTGATGAGATGAGGGAGATCAGAACTCAAAGAGCAGTATGGATCAAGGCTGCAGGAAGATACCTATGCTGATCTATAAAACCAGTGAATGTACAGATGAGGTCCCCTTTTGTGCCATCAACGTATGAGTTAGGTGAAATCAGTCCCATCAACGTATGATTAACGTCATCTAAGATGCATAGGAAACTTCCTTGGTTCTGTTGTTTCGAAAAATTTGTATTGGATATGAGAATCGATCCAAGTATTGATGCCAAGGCATCTTGAGTTGGAGTACGGCCATTTGTGCCATGCCAGAATTTCCAATCATCGCCTCTATCATCATCGAAATCATCCTCTGGACTTGATGACAAGTTGCTAGGTCCTTGTTCAACAGCATAGTTCACAATTAATTTGATAGAGTATGTATGAAGACCGGTGGTTTCCTTAATAATTTCAGGAAAACTCTCAAAATCTTCACAGTAAAAAATGATATCAAAGCCCCGAAGGTCGTCCTACTATAGACTTGATCGACTTGTACGAAGAGGCAAAGCAAAGCCAGATATAATTGTGGCCACCGCTTCCGCGGTCCAACAAAAGAGAGGAAGGTCATGCAGGGTGGCGTAAACCTTGAGCTTGAGGTTATGACGATCTCCTCCGTGAAACTGATTCCAATGGTTAACGATCAGAGTGAACCCATCACCTCTGATATGGCCTTGTGCCAAGAGCGCCTGAATAGTTGACTTGTTCGGGAATGCCACAAAGAAAGCATTGGGTGCAACTTGTTTGGCAGTCCAGGAGCCATGTCTTTTAGCCTTCTGGGCTAGGGTGGTTAAGACATCATCTACCTTGATTGGTCGACCGAACAATTCCACAATGGCCGCTCTATCCAGGTATCCAGATATCTTTGCCATTTCTTTAGAGATTGGGAGAAAATCTTTTGCTTCCTGATGTTGCGTACCTGCATATATTAAGTTTGAAAAAGTGACTAGTAGAGGTGGGAATCCGGGAGGAGAGTTTACAGGTTTTGGTCACGTGGCCAAGCTTGAGACAGAGGAAATAGCAATATAGGTTTCCACAAGAACATTTCAGGTGATCCTTATCACCACATCGGAAACATACTCCCTTTTTAAAGGATACTGTTGAGGATTGAGGAGGGCCGGTAAATGCTGCATGACAACGGGTTAGGTTGGGAGAGTTAACACTGCCGTTTGGAACAGTGGTCATGATGCCCTCCTTAGTAACGGCTGCATAGGAATGGCGATGAGCGGCTGGGGCGCTGCTGAATGTGGGAGGTAATGGCTGTTGTGCAGGAGCTTGTGAGCTATATGGTTGGGGTCTAATAGGAAAAGTCTGTCCATTGTGTTTCAAATATCAAGGCCTGGAGGGGTTACTGGAGAAACAATTTGGTTGCTGTGAGTTCGTCGAGGTCGGGAGGGCAAGTATATAGGGTTTGGAGGGTCATAATGAGCAGTAAATGAGGCAGGGTTGGCCATGAAGAAACCTGGAGCTGATCTGGGTTGAAGTGGATGAACGAGCATGTCGGCGACACCCGAGGGGCACCGCATTAGCTCTCGAGAGGGGAGGGTCAACTCTATATTCTCGCCGGAAGCTAGAAGCCTGGTGGTTGAAACGTGGCACTCGCTTTCTTGAATAGCGTCTGCAGGTCGCTACCCGGGTCCACAAGTCAACAGCAGCATTTTGGGGAACCTTGTGAAAACGCCGGGGAGGTTTTGGAGGCGGGCATGGGTGGGGGTTTGAGTGGACTCGCGGTTGCCCATATGTGGACGTGGGGTTTTGATGGATTGAAGGTGGATGAAGGAAAGATGGACGTGAGGTAGGGAGTTGGTTGAGGGAAAATGGCCTCATGTTGCGTTGTTTCTGGTGCAAAGGCTAGAGTAAGTGCTTAGCATTGGAAGGAAGCATGAAAGAGGCTTAGCAACTTAATACACCAATTCTCGCAATTCACTCCACTAATACCATGCACAGGATATTCTTGTACAGAAAACAAATGCCCTTTGCATCGCTCTAATTACTTTGTATCACCATCTTTTTCTTGGAAAAACGATTTATCATCATGAAAAAGCCTATGATTTTCAGGATTTAAGTTCAATTAATATAGTTAATCTTTTCTTTTGAGCAAAACCACCATTAGAACATGGCACTAAGGAGTTCCATTAATTTGCAATTGGCATGATGATAGGGCATGAACACTGAGAATTTTGGGCTGCATGCCCATTTAGCCTATAAGCTGATCTATCCAAAGCGAGTGGCAGAATAGCAAAGGGGATTCTCTCTCTCTCTCTCTCTCTCTCTCTCTCTCTCTCTCTCGATACACCAAACAGATACAAACAAATTTGCCGGCAGAACGCAACCTATCAAGAGGTATAGGTTGGTAATTCATGCGCACGCATGAAAAACAAAAAGTCGGCGTTCCCAAGCAGCAGCACGATGTTTCCGATCTTAAAAGTCGGTGACTTCATCATTCTCTTGGTACACCATGAATAGTGAACTTTTTCTTTTTTCTTTAAAAAGGAAAAAGAAAAAAAAATCTTTCATTGGAGCTGAACCTAGAATAAGGTCGTCCAAGATC
Source organism: Cocos nucifera (assembly GCA_006176705.1). Classification (NCBI taxonomy): domain Eukaryota; kingdom Viridiplantae; phylum Streptophyta; class Magnoliopsida; order Arecales; family Arecaceae; genus Cocos; species Cocos nucifera. Next base: position 55,523 of record QRFJ01004927.1, on the reverse strand, counting down.
CAAATGCAATGGGTTGGTTCAAATCATGCTTAATTGACCTAGCCCAAATGAGCAGAAAGGTCTAGAGCATCATCATAAGGAAAAGAAAGAAGAAACCAGCTTACCTCTGAATCATGCTAGATCCATTCTAACAGTTTTATCTTAGGGAGGAAACGATTAAAAAATAACCTCCTGTCAATTCTTAGAAGATCAAAAAAACTACGAACTCGCCCATCTTTTACATAAAAAAACGAGAAACCCACAGGTTTCTACTTAAAGAAGAACTTTTCTATCACATGAAATCAAAATTTTATAGATCTACACAGACACGCTGATATCTCTCTTGCAATGCATTTCCAAAATAAATTACAGAATTACAAATTATGCAGGCATACCAATTTCATCCATCCTATGCTCCTTACTATGAAACATGAGAATTTTATATTGCATCCATACTCGCTCTTCAGCAACTAAGTCAATTTTCCCCGAGGTCAACCACTTACTTCAAACTGTTAACCCCATAACTTCTGCAACAACGTACGTATACGTGGTCTAATTTTTAACCCCAATTATCAGATTTGCCATTTGGTGGCGGAGGCACGCTTGTTATGTGTATAGGATTTGCGGTTGGCGAAGAAGGAGGAAGCTCAGGGACTCTAGATCCCAATCGCCGAGGAAGCGCCGCACCTCCATGCCTGCTGATGGATTGTCCAGATGTTCCAACACTCTCCCCTGAAAGAATCAACTCATAAGATCGAGAGATCTTCTAAATATGCAGTACCATCACCTAAAGATTTTACCAGCAAACTAGTTGGTAATAGGCATGCACCTTCTTGTTAATAAAGGTTGAAAAATTTAGTTGGTTACCTGCCCCAGCAGCAGTTTTTGGAGAGAATAGAAGCAGGAGTGAGGTGAAGAAAATTGGTAGCAGAAGCTTTGAAGAGAACGTCTCCATGAGTGAGATGATGAAGGATATCGGAACTCAAAGAGCTGTATGGTTAAGGCTGCAGGAAGATAGCTATGCTGATCTCTGAAACCAGTGAATATATAGATGTGCTCTCCTTTTGTGCGCGCACGGATTGATTAGCTGAAGACAACATATATTGAACTTCATCTAAACTTCATAGGAAACTTCCTTGGCTTTGTTGTTTTGAATAATTTCTATCAGAAATGAGATTCAAATTTCTTATTCTTTTCATGGCACTTGTGTGCTTTATGTACAAGTTGAGCCCGTTGACTTGGAAGACCAGATATAGTAGAATGCAACATCCAAATCCCATGATTCTGGAAAGATATCAGGGATCAAATATTGTATATTAATACAATAGCAAAATCCCACGATTTTTGGAGATTGTTATATGAGCTGAGTACCAAATTTGTGCATGCAATATGTGTCAGTTATGATATCTAAGACCGTGCATACTATAATGGGCAGGATTGTGCATGATTCTGCCAACTGCAGTATTCCCCCCCCCTCTAGTTAGTGTGAAAATCCATAACGCTCATCTTGTCTAGCAGATAAAAAATTTGATCATAACCTAAAGTCTTGGTAAAAGTCTTTGACAAACTCAAGATAAACTCGAATATTGCTTAGCAAAACTTAGTCCTATTTTAGCAAGTTTGCTGCAAACCTGTTTATATCTCACATGTGAGAAATAAATAAATTATCTATACACTGTATTACTTTAATATTATTATGCTAATATAATCTGAGTTAGGCTTTCCCTAACTCATTTTCATCAAAAAAAGATATGTTGGTCGTCACTTCAAAGGACCTTAGTTTAATTGGATTGTGTCTGCTGATAGTTTTTACCTAAGAACATGACAGTTTATGTCGATATATTTTGTTCATTCATGGAATATAGGATTGGCAGCACCATACATAAAGTAATTATGATCTACAAGATTGTGCATGCTATAATGGGCAAGATTGCGCATAATTCTACCACTATTAAATGTTTATCATTATTTCAACTCATAACCATTTCCCTCGGAAAAAAAAAAAAAATCATAACCAAGATATATGCTTTAAGACTGAGTTACAACAAGAATAATGCTTTAACAAAGAAAATGATCCAGAGCACTTGTCATAGAGTGCAGCTCTTCGGAGCCTACCCAAGTGTTACTTACCAACTTTGTGATATAGGCACGAGGGGAGTATGCACCAAGAGCTTGTTTAATATATCAACATCTGGGATGGCATACTGCATTAGCAGAGACTCATGGAAGTGAAGATTTGATGCACTCAACAAAGTTTCTTGGGATCATTAATACTGGCTGAGCAACTTAAAACACCAATTCTCATATTTCACTCTGCTCATACCATGCAAAGGATATTCTTGTACAGAAAACAAATGCCCTTTGCATCGCTCCAATTACTTTGTATTACCGTCTTTTCCTTGGAAAAAATGATTTATGACCATGAAATGACCTATGATTTTGGGGATTTAAGTTCAACTAATATAGTTAATCTTTTCTTTTGAGCAAAACCACCATTACAACATGGCACTAAGGTGTTCCATTAATTTGCAATTGGGACGATGATTGGGCATTAATACTTTGGGATGAGAGACAATTTTGGGCTGCATGCCCATTTGGCATATAAGCTGATCCATCTAAACGAGGGGCAGAAAAGCAAAAGAGATTCTCTCTCTCTCTCTCTCTCCCCCAAACAAAACCCCACGCAGAACAATTGATTTCTTTTTTCTACATGATAGAACCGGGTCCTTTACAACGGAGCATCACGTGCCAACTAGCTGAGCTAAGAACTATTGGCCTGTGTGGAGTGACTTACCAAGTAAAATTATTTTATGATTTACCAAACTGTTTGATTTTTTAGCAAGATTTACCAACTATTTGATGTGTTGACAAACAGTGCCATAAATCCAATATATACATAAATTTCATGCTCTTGCAGGTTCGCTAATTATTCATGCAAGCTTGTTACTTAATACAAAAGAAACGGTTAACTGAGGAAAATGGTATTTAACAACATATCTATACCATTCTTCAAGGTTCGACATATTTGGCACCATAATCATTAAAGTCCATCAGGCACTGGACTCCACCCATCGACATCTGCAGTTGGTATGGGACTATGCCGCATGGGCGGAGTTGGTGTGACCTTAGGGGATCTGGACGGCAAAACCTTGCTGCTACCGGTAAAAGCTGATGCAGTTGCCATTGGAATGTCCGATATCGGCGTAGGCGGACCAGATTCAGGGGGCCTGGACGCCAATATGGTGCCACCAGTGACGGGTGCCACGGCTGGCATGCCAATATCTGGCATAGGTTCGAATGGAGCAAACTCATCAGGTGGTCTGGATTTGAAAACAAATCCTGATAGAACCAATTCACAAGACAAAGCAAATTAAGTCAGATAGATAGATCGATGGATGGATATATTGATGAAGCATAGAAGAGTTGGATGAGTACTTGCTGCTTCAATGCTTTTTGGAGAGGAAACCAGCAGGATGAGCATGACGAGGAGCGTTGCCGGCAGAAACCTTCGAGTTAAAGATTCCATGAGCCAGAGAGCAAAGATGAAGAGAATATCGATTGTGGCATTTTCTGGTGAGAAGGGATAAATATAAGGTTTTAGTGAGAAGTTGTTAAGGGGTAATGACCTCCCATTTCTTAATCATTGATGGAGATGTATATGGGTTCATAAGAAACTTCCTGAGGAACTTGTTGCAGATAACTGGGAACTGACCAAGTAACTACAAGAAGATAAAAACAATGCTATGATCAAACATATGCTTTGGATAATTATCCATTTGTGAAATGAAGGTCTAGGATTTTATGAAAGAAATGATCAAGATGCATGCCAAAGCATTTCATGGTTGTTAGTACGTGGAATCGGAGAGGTTACCGCTGCAGGGAAATTTTGAACGAAATTTAGGGGCTATTTCTATGTTTGTGTCCCACCTTAATTGGCTGTGAGAATTTAGTTATTTATCCAACCTGCACTAGCACCATGAGTCACAATTGATCTAATGACAAATCTTATGCATGAGTTCTTTCTTCTGCCTTGACTTATATGGCCATGTGTGGTTTTCCTTGGTGAGACAATTGGGTTATGGAAGCTATAGCAATTTCTCCGGATTTGGAAGTTTGGCAACTTATGGCCCATTCTTCGATGGATAAATATCATGAAAAAATTGACTAATTTTATCATTGATCAACTTATATTCTCAGGATAAGTTATTTTTTCTTGAATAGCGCATTGATCCATGACACACGGATAGAAATTCTTACTCAAGAGATGGATAAGTCATTTTTCAATTAGCTGAAAAAATAACCTATATTTTACTCCTAAAATATCCTTAATCCCACAATAATAATATAGTAATATAATATTGATATAATATATATTATATTATTATTATATTATATTATATTATATTATTTATATAATAAAAAATATTATAAAAAAATGGATGGTTTTTAATAATTTTTTTAAAAAAATAGTAATTAAAAATAATATAAGTAACAGATTCTGAAGCCACTGTCCAATGTACAAAAGAACAAGAATAAATTATTTTTTATCTATATGTTGCCCAAGAAAATACTTACCTAGAAAAATTAAGATTCTGAATATGTTTTTACCCTCCAAAGAACGGGACTTGCATGACTTACACAAGTCGTTTCGGCTTATATGGCCACATTTAGTCTTTTCTTGGTGGGTTAGTCTATATATGCTTGCCAATAAGTCCATTCTAAATATTGATTTCATCAAACAATAAAATATGTATATAAAACAAGAAAATTGAAAGCCTTCATACGTTAGTATAAATAGTTTTGAACATTAATAATACTTGATTTAGCTAGCTGGCCTGCTGTTGTAGAAGATCATTGCCACAAAAAAAAAAAAAAAAAAAAAAAAAAAGAGAGAAAAAAAAAAAAAGGAGAGAGAGAGGGGGGTGAGGTTACCATGTCACGAGACGCATGGGATGAAAAGTCTTTTTCTTCGAAAGGCATGGCATGAAACTGTGGTAATAAACAACAAACTAGACCCGAAGTCTAAGCAGCGTACGAATACGTGGAAACGTACAAGGTGGACTGCCTCTAATGACTTCCATGCATGGAATAAAAGCGCGAGAACTCCCAAGTCCTGCTACATGGCGCTTCTTCCTAAATGCCAAACAAGCGAGAGACCCGCGCTTCGCGGCGGATTTGTCTGAAATATGAGAAAAATATTTTAAATATTATGATTCTTTTTATTAATCAAAAAGATATACAATATAATTTTGTTCTAGACACTTGCATAAATGCTAATTCTTGTCGGGGCATTGTTTCCTTACTTTCATTAAAAAAATTGAAAGCAAATGTTGCATTAATATGTTATAAGATTATTGATACGTTATAGTGCAGCTAAAGAGGAGCTACAATGGAAAGGAAATATTTCACCAAAATTAGATTACCTAATACATAACCTCTTCACTGGTGGGGATTCCATGTATAGTTGATGTAGAATTATTTTTTCTTTTGCAAAAGTTATAAGCAGATGATAAAATATCTTTAGCAAAGTATGGTATCAAATTTTTTTAAGAGACATTTTTGGAGTGGCTTGCTTAAAAAATTCTGATTGAATTTGTTTCTCACAAGTTTGGATCCATCTTTCTTCTAGAATTTGCGATGAAGAGGATCCAGCATTGAATGTTTGATGCAAATTTTCCATCCGAAGGTCTTCTTCTTGAAAAATTTTTGTTACTTTGAAATTATGATTATAAGTGCTGAAATTCAGTGAATTCAAATCATTTCCATCCAAAGGTCATCTTCCTGAAAAATTTTTGTTACTTTGAAATTATGATTATAAGTGCTGAAGTTCAGTCAATTGAACATGATTTGAAAAGTCGAGCGTTGCTTAGTATTTTTCCAACACCTATCATCTTTTGTGTTTATAGCAAGATTGAATGCTGGTATACCAATCAATTGCTAAGCTAATTTTTCAAATAAAATGAAAATGATAGAGCCAGTGTCATCTTCAATCATTGTACTTAATTTATACCTTTAAAATTTGAACATATAGCAGATGCAGTTATATTCAACAAAAAATAATAATATTTGTTTTTTGTAAATAAATAATCTAATGAAAAAGTTATTGTTTTTTTACTATGGTATAGGAGGATGGTTATTTTTGCCACATTGATTGCACAAGAAATTGTCATCATAGGTTTCGGTGATAAAATATCTTTTAGAAAAGTATGGTACCGAATTTTGTCAAGAGATATTTTTGGAGTGACTCAAAAAGTTTTGATTGAATTTGTTTCTCAAAAGCTTGGATTGATCTTTCTTCCGGAATTTGCATTAAGAGGATCCAGCAGCATCAGATGTTTGATGCAAATTTTCTGCCTGAAGGTCATCTTCTTGAAAATTTTTTGTTACTTTAAATTATGATTATCGATGTTGAAGTGTTGCGAATGAAACAAGATTTGAAAAGTCCAGGTGCTGTTGAGTATTATTTTGACCATATATACTTAGAAGAACAAATCTATTAGCTCTTAGGTCAATAGTAAGATTGAATGCCACTATACCAATTAATTATTGAGCTGATTTTTCAAATATAATAAAAATTATAGAGCCGATGTCATCTTCAACCACTGTACCTAATTTATACCTTTAAAATTTGAACATATAGTAGACACAATTATTCAACAAAAAAAAATTTATTTTTAGTAAATTAATAATCTAATAAAAAAGTTATCATTATTTTACCATGATATTGGAGGTTGGTCATTTTTGCCACATTGATTTCACCAGAAATTATCATTTTAGATTTTGACGTACTGCAGATCTACAATTATAAAATGCTTTACACCATTAACCATAAGAGGTATCAATTGCTTTCAACTTTACTCTATATATAAATTTTATACTCTAGAAGCAAGTGCAAAGAAGTTATGTAAGTAATTTGCTTTGGCCTATCATTAAACATTACAATTCGTTTTTTTTTTTTTGTTGTACCTAATTGTTATAAAGATCTAGTTTCAACAATTCTTTAATTATTTTTCTATTGGCAACATCTTCTTGCAAAGGATCAACCAACATCTTTTCTCCTTGTTCTGAGAATATAATTGTGACAACTTTTTTGTTGATCCTATATATTAAGCTAATCCTAATATTTCTGCAATGCAAAGTTATAAAATTTGTTTCATAACCTGGTTTGGTATTCTTGGATTTTAAGAATATATACATCTATATAATACTTTGTTGCAGAAGAGGTTGATAAATATAACATTTTTATATATACAAAATCTGGAAAATATTTCATTATCATCATTATAAGTGCATAAGAAAAAATATTTTCAGAAGTGGGGATACCTCTATAAGTTCTGGCGGTCATCCCATTCAGGATGATAATTATTGGACCTGCTCGTTCCATATGATGAATAACATCCTCACAAAATTGCTCTGCAACTTTTCTACAAAATGTGATATAATATTCTTTGCATATTGCATGTTAGGTAAATTAATTATAATTATTTTATGACATTACAATGTTCAAAATTTTATGTAAAAAATAAAATAAAAATATTTGTATAGAATGAATGTCACAAAGAAATTAAGTTTTTTTGTGTGTTACTTTAAATCTTCTATTTCCAATTTCTTTTTTGTTCAATTTTTTATCTGACACTCATTTGCTCAAGGGATCTTACATTTGTAATATGCCCAATTACATCTACAAAATGAATGAATAAGATCAAGATAGTAATCTTCTATTCTCTTAGCCTTTTTTGCAGCAATGATGTCCATTCTTCTCGCTCTACTTTGCCTAAATATTTGTACCAAATTTATTATATTTTCGAGATAAAAAGATGCATAACATATGCATGTCAAAAAGTTGTTGAAGAAATTCAATATTAAATTGGTCATGGATGCTAATATAAGAAATATCCAAACATATAAAAAAAGAATATATTCAAGAAAATATTCTGTGGACATAAGAGACAAATAAAATATGATAAATATATAATTTGCTTGCACCTCAAATAGTTAGTGTAACAGAGAATGAACGTCCAAACTCCAATGAAACCTATAAAGAATAAAAAGTTCGATCACAATATCGATATACCTATCATATCAATATAATTTTATATTACTATAATCGTAAACAACACTAGTACGTTCATATTCATTGTAATAACTACAACTATAACGTTGCTATTTTATATAGCTATTATGCTAATGTACTTTCCATGTTAATTTATACGATTTTGTTATTACTAGGATAAAGTTACATCTACGAAAGGTTAGAGGTATTTGTGACACAATGCTTCATTAAGAACAAAATATAATTAACATTGTACTACATATTTCCAGATGCATCATCAGATATTTACATTTTTTTTTTTTAAAAAAAAGATAAGCTTACTTGATAAAAAAAAAGAGTACACAAACTTAGAAAGCTGGTTACGAGATTTTTTTTAATCATCAAGCAAACTTTGATACAAAAGCTATGTGAGTACGAAGATCAAATAAAACTATATAAAATTATCATCCACTGATGATTCTGGATGAAACATTCTTCTATATCTATCAATTTCTTTCTGTAGCACATCATCATCAATCTTCAGTTGTCTATACCTTCCGAGAGACAAATCATCATCCCACTGTAAGTTCCAACGGTGAAACTCAAGATTGCTATGAGCAGCATTGATCCTTTTATGCATGCATTTATAATATTCTTATCTACATAATTATAATCTTCAATTGATGGTCTTTTAATGTGTTTATGGCAAACTCCACTGCATGTTTCTCGGATTCGATTGATACTTTCCCTATATGACCCCATATTTTAATACACTCAAACGATTCATCATCTTGTTCCCAAGCTTGCTCTAAAATAACTTCTACATATGCCCTTGATAAATTATCATTGTAAACTTCTAATCCATATTCTAGAGCGATAAGCCGCAACTTAGTTGCAACCTCCTATAGCATAACTTTTGGTGAAATTGTAAGTACACTCGTATCTGCAATTGAAATTAATCATAAAATTAGTAATTTAATATAAAATCTATATCTATAATTAAGGTTTTTACGGTTACATAACACTAATCAAAATGGAAAGAAGCTATCATTGAATACTCTTTATAATAGCAATTAGTTTGTCCATAAATTTAATCCACATAAATTTAAAATGAACTATCCAATTAATTTATAAAAGCCAATACAAAGTTATAGATGTAGGTGAAAACTAATGCACAAATCAATAGGACAATCACTATACTTTTTGTTGAAAAAGGTTTTTTCTTGAAAATAAGAAAAAAGAAACAATCAAATTGCATAAAAAGTTAGTTATTACATTAATTTGCAAAAACATATATATATATATATATATATATATATATATATATATATATATAGAGAGAGAGAGAGAGAGAGAGAGAGAGAGAGAAAAGAGGAAGTAATGTTTTGGGAGATAATAATTATTTTAAAGTACAATGCATATTAAATTATAGGAAATCATCTTTTAAGACATAATTCTAACAATGCTAATTCAAATATAATGTGATTTTTTTTAAAGACATGCTTTAAAAAAACCACACCAAGTTACTCATACTTTTTTTATGCAGATGCCTGCATAAAAAAAAATCCTACATAATAGCAAGAGCTTTGGCCCCATAAAGTAGTTTATGTGGATGTCTGCATAGAAATTCCTGCATTTTTCTATTCAAACAGTCTATAACCTGGGCGCTCTTTCGCTCATAGAAATTTTTATGTGAACGTCCGCATAAAAACCCAAAGCTATGTTCTATGCACATAGTCCTATATATATATTTTTTTGTGCTTCCTATTAACCCTAACCATGCTGGCTGACATGTGATGTGATCCACATCGTCTGCTGGTTAAGGGTGCAAATCGATTGGTTCAAATTGAATCATAAGTGATTCCAATCCGATCAGATTCCTTGATTGGATATATTGTTGAACCCAAATTTAGTCCAATAGAAAATTGTGTTGGATCCGCGAACAAAAATTTTATCCCAATAGGTTATTGCGATCAGGTCGAGTTCATGTATAACCTAGTTTCAATACAAAAAATTTGGATGCAATTCGGGTTCGGTTCTAAGTCCAGAACATAGATTTTCTTTGCTTTTTTTTTTTAGAGAGGTTTCATGAATATATGTTTGTATTTTTCTATTTCTTTTTTTTTTTTTAATGTGAGTTTAGTGTTTTTCTATCCGCATGTCTATGTTTTTTTTAAAGATCCATGTATAATGGCAATGAGTAGATGAGAATTTAGATGCAGCTCACCAATATAATCCTTTTTTGGTAATACGAGGAGCATTAGCTTCACTAGTTGAAAAAGGATGAAAGGCACAACACTGCAGTATGGTCAAAATAGCAGCAGGTAACGTTACAGGCACTTGCTGTAGGAAAATAAAATAAAAGTAGACAATTATCCCATGCTTTACAACAGAATGAACAAAGCTAAGGATAGGATATTGAGAATCTTGTTAAGGCGACAAGTCCCTCTTCTTTAATTTGACAACATCTCCAACATTCTGGATCCGGGTTCCATGCATACAGGAGTAAGCAATATGTATCATGTCCTAGTCCACTAACAATTCATCAGTCAGGACCAACTCAGGAGTGCCTTGCAAACATTCCTTTCTGAACTCAGAGCCTTAATTCTGCACTCATCCTCATCGCCACTGCCATAAATTTCGAGATCGGCCTCTTCAACTTCATCCCAGTATTGCAAAAATGCTATCCATTAGATGACTGTTAGCAAAAATCCATATTTTACATGCAAATTAGTTCTGGCAAAGAAGAACCCATGTAGTTAGATCTTATGTTCTATTGCAAATTTGCAAACTGATGATCAATTGACAGATCATTTTTCCAATTAAACATGATGTTAAAACTTGGATATCTGGAAATTATATGATCATTGTAGTAGAATTTCAATAACAAAGAAAATCCATCTTGCTTTAGCATTCGTTCTAGGCTTACAATTAAAGTTTGCTATAAATTTACAATCAGCTTATAACTTTAGTCATCTACCATATATTGGCAATTAGAGTATTTATCAACTAGCTACCAAATTGGAAATGCTGAAAATCAAACGTACACATGTGACTGGAAAATGTTAGAGCTTTATGGTATCAAAAATCATATGATGAGGCACATATGCAGCGAGTTGCAATCAAGACGTACTGAAGTTTTAAGTAGTTTGGAGGAGGTCATTAACAATAGACATTACCTTAGAAAATAGAACGGGTCCTATGCTAGGTTTAGATTGGGTCGGGTCATCAAGCACAAGATCTAAATCGATCCAAAAAATCCAGCGGGTTTGCTCAAGTCGGATCAGAATTCAGTAAACCTAGTTATATCTGACTCAGAAAATAGAATGGATCCAATTTTAAAATCCGACTCAGCTCCATAAGTCCTTTAAAATAGTTTAGGTCAGACCTCAGTGGGTTGGGTCAAGTTGGGTCACTGGTCAAGCGGACCCATTTGTAGCATTATTGTCAATAATATCTCTCTTAAATGGCCAACCCAACACCTCTCCCCTTTATTCCTTTTCTTCTCCGATCCCTCTTTACCCTCCCTGGTTCTTCTCCCTCTTTCCATTATTGTCTTCTACCTCTAATCTTTCTTCGCCCATTGCCACCTTGAGCCATGTCAAGCATGGATCCCAATAGAGCGATGGCATATCCCCTTTCACCCTCCCAATCACTCATCCACTCTTCTCATTGTGTTCCTTATGGCCAGCTTGCTCTCCTTTCTTCCCTCCACTCATGGCGATGACCGATCGGAAGCCCACTCCTTGCCATCCTTGGCTTGGGTCATGGCTTTCTCCATCCATGCTGACATACCGTGCTGAGAATGTATTTGGATCCATTCTTCGTATTGATGATATATCTTATTCTTCAACCACTCATAGGTAAGTTCCATACCTTTTCTTTCTCCTCCTTTCTTTCTTTCTTTCTTTCATCCACTCTCTCTTCTCTTGTATCTCACCGGTGATCTCCCCATCCCTAACCCTTACTATAAACCTAAACCCTAACTCCAGCCCAAAGCCTAACTCTAAACCCAATCCTAACCCTAACTCTAACCTTATCCTAACCCTAACTCTAACCAAACATTAGCCCTAACCCTAGCATTAACCCTAACCCTAATTGTAACCCAAACCCTAAACCTAACTCTAACTCTAACCCTAACCCTAACCCCGAGCCTACCCCTCTACAACCCGTAGCCCAATGGACAAACCCATTAACCCGCTAGCCCAAAATCGAATAGCCCAACAATTTAGCCTATTAACCCACCACCTGATAACCCTACAGGTCAGCCTATTAACCCATTACCCGATAACCTAACTCGTTAATCCATAATCGAAATCCGATAGCCAAATCCGTTTACCCATTAACCCAAATTTGATAACGAAACCTATTTACCTGCAAACCAAAATTCCAATAACCTGGTCCATAAACCTACTAGTCCAAAAAATCTGGTAAACTGACCTATCAACCTAATAACCAATGACCCACAACTCAACTCACTAACCAAACCCAATAATCAAAACCTACTAACCCACTAACTAGTACACCGAATCTAATGTTTTTCCCCTCTTTTTCATCAGTTGTCTTCCTACTCTCCTATTTCTAAACATCAATAGAAAGCTTTTGCATCCAAAATAGCAACCTTCCAATTCGCGGGATTAGAAGGCCGCCGCATCCCAAGCAGCAACCTCCCACACACTTAATGAGAAAAGTTTGTTTTCTCATACGATGTATTCAGAGATTGAAAGGCAGCCACATTCCAGGTAGCAACCTCCAGCAACACCCCGCTCCCCCCTTTCTTCCACCATCCTCTTCTAGTAAATTATGCTAGTCCCACTATTTTTCTTCATCCCATATTAGGACTACCCTCCGAATCCGCCCTATCTCCAAATGGGAATGGAAGGCTGCTGCATCCATGGCAGCCCTCCGATACTTCTCTCAAATGATGATTTTCCCTCCTATAAATTGATGAGAGATCAAAAAATCAAAAGTTAAAATTTTTTTTAAAAAAAGGGATGCCTAAACCTACCCTCTTTCAATGAACTCTGCTAATTTTGCTGCTGTTTTAAACCACAAAGCACCCTTACATATACCGAAGCTGGAGGATGATCCAGAATGACCGTGACATGATCAGCAATTCCTGACCCATTCCTTCATTTTCATTTTCAAATCAGACCTGAAACTTTTTCCCCTCTCCATTTAAAACCCATTTGTCGTATGTCCTAGTGAACTTATGAGGCCGATGAAGGAAACCAAGCAGGATTTAGGGCATGCCTTTTAAAATTTTTTCAAAAATTAACTACAGCAGAAGCAGAATTAATCTAAAGTTAATTTTATGCATCCTATGATCAAATCATAAAACCCTACTCAGGATCTTTGACATGCTTATATGAATTAGAAAAATAAAATGCATTTGATCAGCAAATCATATTTATTGATCGATTTATATTCAGAATATAGTACCTATGCGTGGATAGATGATCACCGCAATCTAGATCCATTGAAAGATGTTCTTCCATTGCGCTACAGCGGTACATGTGTCCGGCCTCTATAGTGAGTCCACACGGAGCCCTTGATCCTGATCAGCCCTTTCGAAGTGCTAGCTCCTCGCTAGAGCCTTCGATGGTTAATCTTCGTAGATCCAATTAATGATTTGCTTTCGATCTTTCAGATGCTCTGAAAGATTAGAAAATGCAATGGAGGAAGATGTGATGATGGTGAAAGCTGGTGGAGATCTGGCACTCAAACTCTCCATAAAAAAACTTAGAGTTCTAACTCTAAGGTTTTAGTACATACTCATAAGGACCTTGATCCTTTTTTCTCTATGAAAAATCTTACGCCAAAAGAGATGCGCGCTTCTCTTTGATTTCTATCTCACAGAATCCTTCTCATCCCTCATACACACCCATGTATCTCTCCTTATTTCTCACATGCGCATGCCCAAAAAAAATTCCATTTTAATAGGCATTAATGCATGGAAGGATAAAGACAGGTTTGGTTGAACTTATTTCAACCAATCTCTTGAATTTAAAATTCAAGAGGACTCCTTATCTAATTCCAACTCCCACCCTAATGTTTAACATGCAGAAGGACTCTCCTTCTTGTGTGTGCATAAATAAAATGGTGATTAAACAAATGAGAAGGTATGGAGACTAGATAAGGATGAGAGGGAGATGTGGTTTCAAATACTAACAAATCAAGTTGAATTCAAAATTCAACTTGCTTTGAATTGATTCGAATTGATCCAACCCTTGGACCAAGTCAAAAGAAGATAAGAGAAGGGGCGCAGAAGGCTTCTTGGTGTGAGAATTTTCATGCACATTTCTAATGTGCGTTGAGAAGGAGAATGGGTCAAAGGTCAATGGCGCAGAGAGATAGATGTTTAAATTCAAACTTACTTTGAATTGGTTCAAATTGATTTCAATTAAACCAATAACTCTAGACCCAATTAGATTAGGTCAAATCTAATCAAATTAGGCTTAATCCAAACTAATTAATTTTTAATCAAATTAGAAATTAATTAGATCCAATCTCTGATCAAATTAGGATCCATCTTCCTAAGCGATTAGATCATCACATGATCTGATCAGGTCAACTAAATTGAATCAAATTCAATTTGACTTGAATCAATTTTTCATCGCTCAATCAAATTGAGTTAATCAACAATCTAATTACTAATTAATATTTTTAATCAATAACTGAGTCTCAATCCAGTTATACTTCTTATCAGCCATTAGATTAGGTAGAAACTCCTATTATGTGTGATCCCATAGGTTCGAATCCTAAGCTGCTAGCATAGAAACTAATTTTTTGTACCAATCGATGTGATCATCTAGCAATGATATCCGATGTTCGGATAGGTTGAAAAATTATAATGCAATAATGATGAACCTGTGACATATGGTTACCGTATAATTCATCTTCCCTGACCACGATGCTTATAGGATGATCTAGGGTTAACTACCAATCCTAAAAATTCATCCGTATTGTATTTCAAAATTTAGCATCCATCATATGGACTACCTCGATCGAGGATTTACTAAATTAAAATACAGTGATGCACTTGCTCCAATACTTAGAGGGATCAATCCCATCTTGACTCATATACCGACAAGCCAAGTAGTTGACTGCACCTAGTAGCCTTCTATCACTTGAATTAGAAATTCAGATGGTCCAGTACCTAAATACAGTGAGTTGCTTGCAAGTCACCATGGTGATCTCAGATCTAAGAAAAATATATATCCCATATCCTTCGCGATCAATCTTTGACAGAAGAGAGCTTCATAGTTGAGTCACGATCAATAAAATATATCCCTATATTTTATCTGCATGCCATAATAGCATCACCATGCTTCTTGGTTAAGAGGACAACCTATATTTATGGCATACAATGATCTACTCTTGATTAACGTTGTCATTTTAGGTAACAACGAATCATTTGATCGTGATCAGTTTAAGAACTAAATGATAAATCCTTCTTTATCGAGTCTAAATAGTCCTAAGAACTTCATCACAGAGAGTTCATTACAGAAAGATGTATAAAGTGATGAAATTATTAGAATAATAAATTTATTTAATTAAAATTTAAGTATAAATTATATTTAACTCAACCATCTACAATCAAAATGATTGACTTTAGAATATATTTTCTAACAACTCTCACTTGGACTAAAGCCACTCAGAATAGTATCGAATATCCATCTTTCATTTGTAACTATCGAACTCTTTGATTCTGAGAGCTTTAGTAAATAGGTCAGTCACATTCTCCTTTTCGTCGATTTTTCGAAGGTCGACGTCATCTTGCTCTATAATTTTTCGTACAAGATGATAGCGACGCAGAATATGTTTGGTGCACTGATGTGCCTTTGGCTCCTTCGCTTGAGCTATGGCTCCAGTGCTATTATAGTAAAGCAGAATCAGACCATCCAAGGAGGATGCCACTTCCAGCTCGTCGATGAACTTTCGCAGCCACATAGCTTTCTTCGCAGCATCAGATGTCGTGACATACTCCATCTCGCATACAGAATCGACCATAATGTGCTGCTTGGAACTCTTCCAGCAGATCGCTCTACTGTTCAGGATAAACACATAACCTGACATACTCTTACTGTCATCATTATATGACTGAAAATTAAAATCAGTGCATCCCACAAGTTTTAAGTCAGTATCTCTATACATAAGCCATTGGTCCTTGATATTTCTCAAATACTTTAGGATTATTTTTTCAACCTTCCAATGATTCTCATCTAGATTAGACTGATATCTGCTCACTATCCCTAGTGAGTATGCCATATTTGATCTCATACATGTCATGGCATATATAATAGAATTCACTATCGAAGCATATGGTATTCTACTCATACGCTCTTTTTCTTGAGGAGTTGTCGGACAATCTCTTCTTCGAGAGAAAAATTTCATGACCTATTGAGAGATAGCTTTTCTTAAAATTCTCCATGCTGAATCTCTTCAGCATGGTATCAATGTACATGGACTAGGATAATCCAAGCAATCTTTTAGATCTATCCCTATAGATCTTCATCCCTAGGATGAAGGATGCTTCTCCTAAGTCTTTCATAAAGAATTATGATGATAGCCAAACCTTTATTTTCTGTACTGTAGGGATGTCTTTTTCCAATTAAGAGAATATCATCTACATACAGTACAAAAAATATAACTATAGAATCATTAGTCCATTTGTACTTGCAAGATTCTTCTCCATTCTTAATGATACCATACATTCTGATCATCTTATTAAAATACATGTTCCAACTCCGAGATGCATGCTTCAATCCATAAATTGATCTCTGAAGCTTGTACACCTTGGACTCATCTGTGGATGTGAACTCCTCTAGTTATATCATATACACCTCTTCATCCAGCTTTCCATTAAGAAAAGCTGTCTTTACATCTATTTGCCAGATCTCATAGTCTAGGTATGCTACTATCGCAAGCATAATCTAAATGAACTTGAGCATTGGCACTGAAGAAAATGTCTCATCATAGTTAATATCATAACGTTGATGATATCTCTTGACAACCAGACGAACTTTATAGATCTTCACCTTCCCATCAGTGCCCCATTTTCTTTTAAAAATCTACTTAAATCAATAAATTTTATTCCTTCAGGTGGATCAACTAGTGTCCATATACTATTAACCTTCATGGACTCTATTTTGGACTTCATGACTTCTAGCCACTTATCGAAGTTGGTCCTCTGCATAGCATCCATGTAGGTGATTAGATCCTCATCGTTCTCATCAAGTTTGACAGGTTCACCATTTTGGACCAAGAAATCATAGTATTTGTTTGATTGATGCGGTTCTCTACTGGATCTCCTCAAGGATGCATCTACAATGAGCTTTGGGTTTGATCTTATCAAATCCAGTTCTACAGGTTTACTAGAATGTGTCGGTTCTTTCATCTGTCGAACTTCACTAGGTTCAATATTAGAGACAGTAGTTCCTTCCATAAGGAACTTCTTTTTCAAAAAGACTATCATATTGCTGATGAACATCTTTTATTCTTCAGTAAGGTAGAAGTAATAATCCTTAGTTTTCTTAGGGTATCCTATAAACAAGCACTTATCAGACCTGGGTTCAAGCTTATCTGTCTATAAATATTTTACATAAGTCGAACATCCTCCAATCCTAAGGTGTGAGAGTGTCGGCCTACGTCTAGTCCATATCTCATATAGAGTCTTTACAACAGACTTACTCAAAATATTACTTAAAATAAAATAAGCAGTCTCTAATGTATAACCCCCAAAAAAAATTGGTAGACTCACAAACCTCATCATGGACCGAACCATGTCCATCATGGTTCAATTCCTTCTTTTAGATACACCATTATGCTATGGTGTTCTAAGAGGGATCCATTGTAAGAATTTCATTCTCTTCTAGATATGTTAAAAATTTATTAGAAATATATTTATCTCCTCGATCAGATTGAAAAATTTTAATACTCTTTTCAAATTATTTTTTTACCTCATTTTGATATCATTTGAATATTTCAAACGAATTAGATTTACTCTTCATAAGATAGACGTACCCATACCTAGATAGATCGTTAGTAAATGTAATGAAGTAGTAGAATCCACCTCTAGCACATGTGCTCATAGATCTACATACATCAGTATGTACTAGATCCATAAGCTCAGTGGTTCGTTCATCTTTTTCAGTAAAAGATGATTTGGTCATCTTATCAAGAAGACAGGACTCACGATATTCAATGATTCACAATCATCAATATCAAGGATATTCTTCTTGACTAATCTATTAATCCTATTCTTATTTATATGACCTAGCTGACAGTGCTAAAGATAGGTATTAGAAACATGATCTAGTTTTGGGCATTTGTTTGACGTGTACATTACACTAATAGGTTGTGACAAAATATAAATGCTATTTCTTAATTATCCTTACATTACTGTAACACCATTCATAATAATATCATAATAATTTTTTTTATTGACAAACAATAACCATCATGAACCAAAAGCCCAATAGATATTATGTTCATCATAAAAGATAGATAATAGTGATAATCACTTAAAATAATATTATTATTTTTGAAAAATAGCTCAAGAGTTTTCAATGCTAGGACTGAAACTTTACTTTCATCCCCAACATTAAGAAATCTATCATCATTCTCAAACTTTCTACCAGTTTGAAGTCCATATAACGAATTGTATATGTGAATTAGACTTTCGGTATCTAATACCTAGGTAGATGTATCATAAATAGTAAAATTGCAAGATGTTATCATATAATATTTTTGCCTAGCAACTCTTTGCTAGTTTTTGCTATTTAGTCTATTCAAGTCAAGAGAACCATTCCTCTTTGGGTCTGCCTAATTAGGGTTAACACTAGACTCCTCGTTCTTAGGTCCTAAATACTTATCACTGTCCAACAGTAAACGGAGTGGACTTACACTAGTCATTCTATTTATCTAAAATAAAAATAAAAAATCTTATTAGTACTTAAATTAATTAATCATAAAAACTTGAATTTTAGTCTAAAGATTCTTCTACTATTTTTAAATAAATTGATAGCCTCTACCTCCAATTCGAAAAATTATACTAATTTTTTAGTGGGTACTAAAATCCACAAAAAATACAAATAGGCTCGAGGAAAGCTCTGGCTAATCCGCGTGCATCTACAGGTAGGTTCATAATCAATTATTTCTTCAAATAATTTTTAGTAATTAGATTTTATCCCCAGAAATTAAATTAGTAGGCTTTAACCTCCACTGAAATGATCCGATTAGGTCCAACTATTAACATGATCGACTTTGGTATATCAAACCAATGATAATCAGGCCCGAGAAAAGCTCTGGCTAACCTGATCACCATTAAGAGAGGCGACCTAATCATCATATGATGGATAATAATTCTAATATCCAAATGAACACTAGGTATAAGGCACCTCTAATGTTCCATCCAGAAAATTGGACTCATTACTATTTATCTTAATGGGAGACTATGAGATAGAAAAGATACAGACCATATTTCTTCCACTGACTTCACCAAGTCAAATTCTCCCACTGACTTCATCAAGTCAATTGATGAGAACTAGGATCAATTTTGATCCATGGGCACCTAATTCAGTCTTACTGAATTAAAATCAGTCAAACTAATTCTTAGTGACATGGGTTAGCTTGAATCACTAAGTGATCTAATCAAATCCTAATTGACCATGTTGGCTAGGTAAGTGAGATCAGTGGAAGAAATATGCCATTAACTTGTCAAAGATCGAATCAGTGCAAGTAGCTTTCAATTAAAAATTACTGATCTAAACTGACAGACTTATCTTAGACACCAATTAGTTAATTAGGTTTAATCAAATCAACCTAGTAATTTTTGGCTAGATCGCTTAGCTATTAATTAAGTTCATCTTGGTCTTGTTAAAGACATGGACTCATTCAACTACAACTATTGAAGTTGAGTTTAGAGTATTCTTGATCTAATCTAAGTCAACACTTGATTAAATTTGATCAACTACTCTAGATTAATCTATTCTTTAACTAACCTTAGATCTAACCCAATTAATGGAACCTAATTCATCTAACCCTTTAACCCACAGAATTATGAATTTGTCTTAAGATCTTTAATTCATAATTCTAGATCCTACTAGACAATACTTAATTCTTTTAATTAAGTTTTGGATTGATGAATTGGGGTTCGGCAATTCGAAAATAATTTTTAGTTTTTGAAAGATTCTTTATAACCTAGCACTGTTTCACCAAATAGGTTGACTCATTCCAAAAATGGGTCAGCTTATTTCACAAACAAGCACTAGTTGTAGGTTAGAACACTTAAAAACAACCATTGAATAGCTTTAGCTAGCTTCTCAGTCAAGCTAGCTCGGTCCCATCTGAGCCAGCCTGAGCAAACATCAAGTCAGCCTATCACCTAAGACAGCTGACTCGAGCAAAAGCCCGCAAAATTTCATTCCATCGAGCTGGCTCGGATCCTATCCAAGCTGGCCCAAGCAGACGTTGAGTCAGCCCATCACTTGAGACAGTCGGCTCGAACAGAAGCCCCGATGGCCATCTTTTAGTCGAGCTGGTTGGGATTCCATCCAAGCCAGCCCGAATAGAAGCTGAGTCAGCTCAATTTTTGATCAAGCTGGTCCAAACAGAAGGCCATAGAACCATTTTAGGCTGGCACATTGGTCGAGCTGGCTCGATTTCTAGGATAACCGACTCAACCAGCAAACAGAACCTTTACAAGATTTTGTTCAGTTTTAATCTAAACCTATGTACATTACATAAAAATCATGAAATATTTAGATCGAATCTTAACATAAATTCATGATAAAATTTAGATTAAAATTAATTCAAAATATATCATAAAAATTCATTAGATCACATCTAAAATTTTTATGATCAAAGTTATAGATCGCAACATACTAGGACAACCTCTGTATAGTAAGGGATAAACCTTGCAGTAGGACAACCTACAGTCCGTGCGATCAATATGTTACACATTAAATCTTTCTAATTTATATATTATGCATATCGAGCAACCCTTGCTCTAATATCATTTGAAGAAAATCTAGCAGGGTTTAGGGCATGCCTTTCGAAACTTTTTCAAAAATTAACTACAGCAGAAGCAGAATTAATCTAAAATTAATTATATGCATGCTATGATCTAATCATAAAATCCTACTCAGGATCTTTGATATGCTTATATGAATCAAAAAAATAAAATACATTCGATTAGCAAATATGATTTGCTGATCGATCTATGTTCAAAACTTGGTACCTATGCACGGATAGATGATCACTGCAATCTGGATCTACCGAAAGATGCTCTCCCATAGCATTGCAGCCACACACATGTTCGACCTTTATGATGAGTCCACACAGAGCTCCTAATCCTGATCAGTCCTTTCAGAGTGCTAGCTCCTCATTGGGGCCTTCGATGGCTGATCTTTATCGATCCAATTGATGATTTGCTCCCAATCTTCTGAATGCTCTAGAAGATCAAAAAATATAATGGAGGAAGATGAGATGGTGGTAAAAGTCGATGGAGATCTGACACTCAAACTCTCCACCCAAAAACTTAGAGTCCCAACTCTAAGGTTTTAGCACACACCCATAAGGACCTTGATCCCTTTTTCTCTATGAAAAATCTTATGCCAAAAGAGATGCGCGCCTCTCTCAGATTTCTATCTAATAGAATCCTTCTCATCCCTCACACACACCCACGCATCTCTCCTTATTTCTTACATGTGCACGCCCAAAAAAAATCCCATTTTAATAGGCATCAATGCATGGGAGGATAAGGACAGGTTTGGTTTAACTTGTTTCAACCAATCTCTTGAATTCAAAATTAAGAGGACTCCTTATCTTATTCCAGCATCCACCCCAATGTTTAACACATAGAAGGACTCTCCTTCTTACATGCGCACAAATAAAATGGCGATCAAACAAATGAAGAGGCGTGGAGACTAGATAAGGATGAAAGGGAGATGTAGTTTCAAATACTAACAAATCAAGTTGAATTCAAAATTCAACTTGCTTCAAATTGATCCAACCCTTGGACCAAGTCAAAAGGAGATAAGAAAGTGGCGCAGAAGGCTTCTTGGCATGAGAATTTCCATGCACATTTCCAATGTTGTTGAGAAGGAGAATGGGTCAAAGGTCAATGGCGCAGGGAGATAGATGTTTAAATTCAAACTTACTTTGAATTGGTTCGAATTGGTTCAAATTGGTTTCAACTAAACCAATAACTCTAGATCCAATTAGATTAGATCAAACCTAATCAAATTAGGCTTAACCCAAATTAATTAATTTTTAATTAAATTAAAAATTAATTAGATTCAACTTCTGATCAAATCAGGATCGATCTTCCTAAGCGATTAGATCATCACATGATCTGATCAGATCAACTAAATTGAATCAAATTCAATTTGACTTGATTAATTTTTCATCACTCAATCAAATTGAACTAATCAACAATCTAATTGCTAATTAATTTTTTAATTAATAACTAAATTTTAATCTAGTGGGACTTTCGATCAACCATCAGATTAGGTAGGAACTCCTATTGTGTATGACCTCATAGGTTCTAATCCTAAGCCAATAGTATAGAAACTAATTTTCTGTACCAATCGATGTGACCATCTGGCAATGGTACTTGATGTCTGGATAGATCAAAAAGTTGCAACACAATAATGACGAATCTATGGCATATGGTTACCGTATAATTCATTCCCTTGACCATGATGCTTATAGGATGATTTAGGGTTAACTGTCAATCCTAAAAATTCATCCACATTATATTTCAAAATTCAGCATCCATCATATGGACTATCCCGATCGAAAATTTGCTAAATTAAAATATAGCGATGCACTTACTCCAATACTTGGAGGGGTCAGTCCCATCTTGACTCACGCACCAACAAGCCAAGTACTTGACTACACCCAGTAGCCTTTCATCACTGAATTAAAAATTCAGATAATCCGGTACCTAAGTATAGTGAGTTGCTTATAAGTCATCATGGTGATCTCAAGTCTAAGAAACACATATACCCATATCCTTCATAAGCAATCTTGACAGAATAGAGCTCAGCAGTTGGATCATGATCAGTAAAATGTATCCCTATATTTCACCTACATGTTATAACAGCATCATCATGCTTCTTGGTTAAGAGAACAATCAACACTTATGGTATACGATGACCTACTCTTGATTAACGTTGTCATCCTAGGTAACAACAAATCATTTGATCATGATTAGTTTAAGGACTAAACAATAAATCCTTTTTTGTCAAGTCTAAATAGTCTTAAGGACTTCATTACAAAGAGTTCATTACAAGAAGATGCATAAAATGCTAAAATTATCAGAATAATAATTTTATTTAATTAAAATTTAAGTATAAATTATATTTAGCTCAATCATCAATAACCTAGATGATTGACTTTAGGATACATTTTTCAATAGCCAAAACTTCTTTTTCCATTCAAATGCGAAGCAGATGGTACTCTTCTCCTTAATAATGAGGTAAGGAAGAGCTTTATCCTGCCTCCTCCCAAACCACATGTCATCTTTTTCCTCTTCTCCTCCCATAGCTGTAGCACATGTTATAGATTTATTCATGGATCAATCATGCAATAGATTAAAATATAAAAAATATTCAAAAATAGATAATAATAATAATAATAATCAATAATTGTATCTTGAAATTTTAAAGCAGCCATTGATGATCGCTGTTGGAACATCCTATAAGAGAAGAAATCAACCACGGATAGATCTTCCTCTCCTTCTCCTCTTTATACTTGTCTCATCAATGGGATGAGTTTCACCTCAAGAACACAAAAATCTTTCATGCCCTAGAATTTTTCTACAGACGTATATTTATAGAAGTGGAGCAGGAACCTAGCTCAATTAGAAAATTCTAATAGATCCATCCATCACAGAGCTCATTAGTCAGGTTAGGCCTACACTGATACCTACTACATCATATGACTAAGATAATAAGATCCAAATAATATGATTAGAAGTAATTATAAACTTTTTAACCATTCATTCAGATGACAACTTAGCTCATATTTTTATAATAAATTAAAAATAAAAAATCAATCTATAATCAATGGAAGCCCACCTCATGAGAATTTTCAACATTCTTCCACTTAGACGATATTGATTAAGATCTTTCTTTTATTCAAAAAAATATATTTAATATATATATAGTTTGAAAATAACTTTCAGACTAAGTGCACCTCATGTGGCTATATATGCAAATATCCTAAATGAATAATATCTTTAGTCAAAAAATTCGATCCGCTAAAATCACTAACATTGAATCATAGCAATCTTCATACTATTTATTGATATAAGACCTTTCTATGGTTATAAATGTTAGTAATCTTATCGACATGGATTCCAGTGATATAGTGCGTATAGTATGAATTTTGTACCTATGTGATCAAAACATACAAAATTTATTATCAGTCTACTTTATGATTTCTAATAAAATTTTTTTATGCTTTCCAATGAGAGCTAAAATAATTTTAAGCTTATATCATAATTTCATCATATGTCTCAAGATGTGTGCTTTATATCTTAAGATGAATTATGATATCAACGATATCAATTACAATATAAGCAATATCTTTATACTTAAGCGATACCTTTATGCTTAAGATTTTGATTCAAATAAAATATTTATGCTTAAGCAATATTTTTATGCTTAAGACTTTCATTTAAATAGCATTTACAATCAACCATATGTGCACAAATATAAATGCAATATTCTACAATAAAAATAAAGGCTTTATGACATCCATATGATATCCAATAATAATAATGCGCCCACTAACCAAGTACATCAAAAGATTTTAATAAATTCATATTTTTAATATATTTAATAAATATAGTGAATCTAAGTAATTTGGTTAATGGATCTATCAGCATTGCATCAATCTTCATATGTTTAATTATAAAATCTGTCTTTTAATCAAATCTCTAACTGTCGAATATTTTATCTCTATATGGATAAAGATGATGAAAATTTTTATTATTCTTTTGAGCTGCACTCTTATTATAGTAACTCTAAAGTAATTTTGAAATAGAATCAATAATCATAAATTTTGAAATGAAGTTCTTCAATTAAATAGTATGAGTTGCAGCTTCTAACATGCCATAAACTCTATCAACATTGCATAAGATGCCATAAGAGTATATTTTGAACTTTTTAAGTAATAGCTCCTTCAGTCATCATTAAAAAATATAATAAAATTATATTTTATATAATTCATATAACCAGCAAATTAAAATCATAATATCTAATTACCTCCAAATGATCAAACTTTTAAAAGTCACCATACATTTTGATATGGTTTTCTATAAATACCTCATAGCCTTTTCGCTATGTTTCAAATGCTTCACATGTAGATTTATTATATATATTTATTAAGAATACTTATGATATATGCTATATCCAATTAAGCGCAAGATGAAGTTCAAGAATTGGTGGGGTATCCTCCGGTTTAGGATCCTCCGATGCCTAAGTTAGCTGAAATCTTGTCAACAGATAGTGAAAATGAAAAGAACGAAAGATAGAATGGGAGAGTTTGGATAGCAAAAGATTTATTCTTCTTTTAATAAAAAAGTCAAGAATCAATTTCAGCAGAGTTTTGGCTCTGTGAACTCGTGCTTATCTTGGAAGGGTGCCCTACCTTCTTATTTATAGAGGAGCTTGCTTAGGTCTTAAGAAAAGTTTGTTAGGCCGTTAGTTTGTTATGGCCAACTGGATTATAGGTGTTGGTCCATTGACCTCGCTGGCGATTAGCTAGAGTACATGTGGAGGAGGGTTGCAATCTGATTGGAGTATAGTTGGCATTCGATCAGCTATCGAAATGTGTTGAGATCGATAAATCACCGATTTGGATTGTACGCTGAGGTCGGTGATTTTTCAATCTCAATATGAGTTGGATTTACTATATTGGATTACATCATTTTTTTACTGATCTCGTATACTAGACAGGTCATTTTGGCAGGCTGCTGATCAGTTGGCGAAGTCAGTGCAAACCCGACCTCCTGCGAAGCTCGAGGATCGCTATCTTTCAGGATGACAAAATGTTGGTTCTGGCGATGTGCAATCAAGATGAGGTTGGTTTATTATCGATCTAGACTTGATTACTTGATCTATTTTCTGATTGATATCCAGGCTTCTAGGTCGGTATTTTACCGACATGACACTAAGATGACGACTCCTTCAGATGGTGCTAGTGTCCTGCAGGGGATGATCGTACTAATAGTTGCCCCCCATTTTCTAGATTTGGGATGAAATTCTTCTAGCGACAAGTATGAAAAGTCATTTCAGAAGTCATTCAATGCATCAAAATTTATGCCATGCGGTCATTAGATTTGATTTTGAAATGATTCAAAAAGATAAGCCACCTTATTTGCCATAATCATCGTATCCTAGCATTTAAGAAAGCATGGAAGAGGGTGAGGCTATCATTGGCTATGCTACTATATCTTAAGCATCGTGGGGCATGTGACACTTATCTATAGACTGGCTGAACCATCATATGGATCAGGCTTTCATGATTCGATCTGGGTCATTGCATCAAAACAGACTTTATGTAGTTTCTTTAGATTATTGACAGGTGGTTTAAATCCATCGGCTGTTGGGCCAATTTGAGCCGTTGTTTATCCTTATATAAAGAATACTTATCCATCCTTCTTCCATCTTTACTATTATTTGCCTGAACGAGATTTTTGCTGCAAGAGAGACTTTCGGGCACCCTGCCAATCAAAGGAGGCAATTCTGATAAGATTTCCTTCGATAGGATTCTTCTTCCTTTTTCTTGCTCTTAGGGCCTTTGTTTCTTAAGGTTTCCTCTTTCAGTCCTCCTTTATTTCTTTTTCTTTGAGTCTTCCTTTTTTATCTCCTCCATTCTTTTTCCCTTTCTTCTCTCCATGTCTTCTCAGGAGAGTACCTCTCTCGGTGGTGGTGAGAGGGAGAAACCCATCCTAGGAGACTATGATATCTGGTCGACCTAGCCCCTGCTCACCATTAAGATGGATAATCCATCTCAGGATGCCATCGAGGCCAGTATTTCTGGTGACGATAGCTCAGAATCTTCTATAAGAAGGTTCTTGAACTATTTTGGCCCCACCATTGAGCCCTCCATTTTGATAGAGGCTGATTTAGAGAAGCTCGGGAAGAAATATTTCATCCCTGATAGCTTTCAGCTCATAGCCCCTAGCCCCTCTGATCGGGTTACACGGCCCCCTGAAGGTTATGTAGCCTTCTATGATGAGTTCCTTTGGTCTGGATTGTGCTTTTTCTTGCACCCTTTCATTTGTAATGTATTGGATTACTATGGCCTTTAGTCGACTAAGGTGACTCCCAATGCCATTAGAATTATTTTAGTTATTCTGAAAAAATATCCTACTGAGAAAGGCTGGTGGTATTTCTCACCTCAGTCAAATTGCAAATTTGATCCTGCTCTTTCTTCCTCAATTCACGATTGGAAAAGTTATTTCTTTTTATTTCTTTTCGACATTTTCTGAGATTTCAGCACTCACTGGGGTAGATCCTCGATTGAACTGAAACTCCAATAGATTTGTTCTACCCGAGGACAGGGAGGCCTTTGAAGAGCTGTTGGGTATGAAGGTGCCCAAGCTCAGCCAGCTAGTGATAGATCAATCCTTATTCGACTCCGACATCAGCCTGATCTTCCCCCAAGGTGAGTCTATCGTCAAATCTCTTTCCATTTTTCTAAACTCAGTCTCTTTCTCTCTTTTTTTTACCATATTTTTTATTGTCTATTGCAGCACTCATGAGGTTTGACCCTCGGAGGCTAGTGGAGTAAAAGAAGAGAAAGTCGGAATCCTCCGACCCTCCATCGGTAAAGAAGGGAAAGGGGAAAGAGATCAACACCAGCTTGGCGATTCCCCAACCTGCACCTCCTTCCAAAGCAGGGGTGATCATCATTCACGCAGACCCTATCAGCACCCGACCTTTGCCAGTATCCTCCCGACTATCGAGGGTACCTCGGGATACTATTGAGGTGGTCTGACCACCTCTCCAAACAATCAATCATCCATCGGAGATCGAGTTCTGCCGCTGCACCGTTAGGACATAGTCTATCGATTGCACTGACATCGACCTCTGCCCGTCAATCTCAACTCTCCGGGGGCTCAAAGATTCTATCGATTGTTCCACCAACAAGCTTCACCAGCCAGATCGATCTCGGGCAAGCTTCCTTGTGGGACACTCCTACATTGGGAAAAGATCTCCTATATGCTGTGATGCCGCAGATGGAGTTGCGCACCCATAGAAGGGACCTGGGTCTTGAGGGGCTATTGAATAATGGCTTCAGTAGCATTTTAGATGTAAGGAAGACTTTCTTTCTTGAGGGGCTATTGAACAATGGCTCCATTCGACATATTTGGCACCATAATCATTAAAGTCCATCAGGCACTGGACTCCACCCATCGACATCTGCAGTTGGTATGGGACAATGCTGCATGGGCGGAGTTGGAGTGACCTTAGGGGATCTGGACGGCAAAACCTTGCTGCTACCGGTAAAAGCTGATGCAGTTGCCATTGGAATATCCGATATCGGTGTAGGTGGACCAGATTCAGGGGGCCTGGACGCCAATATGGTGCCACCAGTGACGGGTGCCACGGCTGGCATGCCAATATCTGGCATAGGTTCGAATGGAGCAAACTTATCAGGTGGTCTGGATTTGAAAACAAATCCTGATAGAACCAATTCACAAGACAAAGCAAATTAAGTCAGATAGATAGATCGATGGATGGATATATTGATGAAGCATAGAAGAGTTGGATGAGTACTTGCTGCTTCAATGCTTTTTGGAGAGGAAACCAGCAGGATGAGCATGACGAGGAGCGTTGCCGGCAGAAACCTTCGAGTTAAAGATTCCATGAGCCAGAGAGCAAAGATGAAGAGAATATCGATTGTGGCATTTTCTGGTGAGAAGGGATAAATATAAGGTTTTAGTGAGAAGTTGTTAAGGGGTAATGACCTCCCATTTCTTAATCATTGATGGAGATGTATATGGGTTCATAAGAAACTTCCTGAGGAACTTGTTGCAGATGACTGGGAACTGACCAAGTAACTACAACAAGATAAAAACAATGCTATGACCATACATATGCTTTGGATAATTATCCATTTGTGAAATGAAGGTCTAGGATTTTATGAAAGAAATGATCAAGATGCATGCCAAAGCATTTCATGGTTGTTAGTACGTGGAATCGGAGAGGTTACCGCAGCAGGGAAATTTTGAACGAAATTTAGGGGCTATTTCTATGTTTGTGTCCCACCTTAATTGGCTGTGAGAATTTAGTTATTCATCCAACCTGCACTAGCACCATGAGTCACAATTGATCTAATGACAAATCTTATGCATGAGTTCTTTCTTCTGCCTTGACTTATATGGCCATGTGTGGTTTTCCTTGGTGAGACAATTGGGTTATAGAAGCTATATAGCAATTTCTCCGGATTTGGAAGTTTAGCAACTTATGGCCCATTCTTCGATGGATAAATATCATGAAAAAATTGACTAATTTTATCATTGATCAACTTATATTCTCAGGATAAGTTATTTTTTCTTGAATAGCGCATTGATCCATGAAACGGATAGAAACTTATATTCTCAGGATATGTTTCTCATATGCCTTTTGAAGTTTGTCTTCTCGCCCATTAGATGTCAAATATTGGCATTTTATTCCAGCATAACGATCCGCTGGTTCCCGTAGGTGCAAGATGGCAATTAATGAAAAGACCATGTCTTATGTTCCCCATTAGGTTTGCGTACAAGGTTTCATGCATTGCCGAAAAGTCTCTTTCTTTATGGAAAAAGTTATCCACTCCATGTCTGTATGCATCTACCATTGCCTGACCTGTTCCTAATTCAGAATAATGAAGGACTAATCTGACTCGCCAAGAAAATGAGCTGTTTCAGCATTTGGATACCAAAATATGATACAGAAAAAAGAAATGGGCATTGGCTGCCAACATAGGGATCCCAAGAATGCTTCCCATCATTTGCAATTCAGCTAAGTTTATAGCTTGCTTTATCAGAGAAGAGAGAAGAATGAGGTAAAATATTGGTCGTTAATTGACCCTTCAAACCCTTTCTTTCTACAAGCACTTCATTCTTTTGTTTATTCATTCATAATTTAAAAGTTCCTATAAATCTAGCAAATATATATGTTAACCCATGATTCACCAACAGACTGGATGGTTTGCTGAAACAGTCCCATGAACCCACTAATGTCAACACAAATTCACTAATTATTCTACATCTATATTTCTTAATCCAGATCATCATTACACTAATGTCCAATCATTGGAGGGTTGCCTGCAGGAGAAGGTGGTGCATATTCTGTGCTTCTCAAAATTTTGCGCAGCTGCCATGGAATTATGGCACCACCGTTGGTGCCTTCGGTAGAACTCATCAAGTTCCTAGGAAAATTTTCTGAAAAGACAAATCAAGAAAACAGAGTTAAGCCAGAGCCAGTGATATGGTAGGACACGCGCATACACAAACGCACGCCCCCGCGCGCGCCCACACACACACACACACACACACACACATATATATATGGATGGATGGATTGATGGATTGATAGATATATCATAGTATAAAGGGCTCTAGAGTACCTGCTGCTGCTTTAGCATTATTTGGAGAGAAAATTGGCAGGATGAGCAGCATGAGAACTATTGGTAGAAGAAACCCCCGAGGTAAAGACTTCATGAAGGATAGAGGCAGGGAAGGACATGTGAATGAAGGCTGAGAGTAACTACAAGGATATTTATTAGCAATGGTTGTTTTGGAAGAAAGTCCTTGAATAATAGTTTTGACATAAAAAAATGTGAACCACTGACCGAGGAATACTCCTCCATATGAAATTTTCATATTTTGCTTTGTTGACTGGAATGTTTGACTTGTTGCCTACAACTACTTTGACTTGTTGATTGGAATGCTTGATTGGAATCTTCTTGATTGATCAAATGATTAAACTCAAAATCCCATAGGATTCATTGTGCAACCACCATAAGCATTGAATTATAGGTCTTTTTTTTTCTTCCCATAGGATTTGGACTAGCCAACATAAAAATGGTCCTAGATAGTTTTAGACATAGGCATAGTCAGCCTATAATTCAATTCAATTATTGATGGTTGTATTGGCCCAACTTATGAACAGCTCCGAAATCTTTTGATTATTGCTTTCATCAAAGGAGCACAATTAGATTGGTAGGCTAAAGATTTGAACCTGATTGAAGCCTGACAGATTTGCAATTTTTCAATTTGTCGTTCCAAGCCTAATCTAGTTTTATCCATCCACTTCCATTAATGTCCATTTAGACTGGGTCCATTGATCATATAAACCATAAGATTTTTTGTTCAAATTGGGTTGATAATAACCCACACATAAACCACAATATATATATATATATATATAGGAATATTTTCTTAACTTTAATCCAATTTTACTTACACCCATGTACTTAAAAAATGTCAAACTGGCTCTTCTAGTTATTGATATGTTCTAATATGGTCCAGTGGTCTATCTTCGTTAATGGAATGATATCATATAACCATCATATGATACTATTATTAATTTATAAAATAATAAAAATATCCTTATATAACTCCATCTCCTCCCTTCTTTCTCCTCTTTGATTGATCTCCTCCTCCTTCGTCACTGGCATCCCTCTTTCTCCCTCCTTCCCCCTTCTCTCCTTCCTCTTCACCCACATCTCCTCTTATATAGCAGCTCTCTCCATTTCCACCCATCCTTCACCGATGATCCCTTTTCTCCCTTTCCTTTCTTCTCATCCACTTCAAGCTTCTCCTTCACCTTCTCATCCTCCAAGCTTGCATAAGAGCCTTTCCCTTCCACAATGGCTCCTTTCACCTCCAACTATTCTTTGCCAGTGACCCATCTATCCCCTTCCTCCCATTTCTTCTCATCCATTTTTTGTCCTTATCCTCCTCCTCCAAGCTACCCATGAGCCATCCTCTCCCCTCCTCCCCTTCCTCCTCATCCTCTTCCTCCTCCTAGGATGTCGAGTTGGCGGTAGAGGAAGACTCGACATTCAAGCGAGCCGTTTGGTGGTATGGCCCTCTCCCCTCCTCTTTTCTCATCTATTTTTCCTCCCAATCCTCCTTCTCCAAGCTACCCATAAGCCATCTCCTTCCTCTCCATCCATTTCTCCTCCTTATTCTCTTTCTCCTCCAACCCACTCATGAGCCATGTCCTCTTCCCTTCCTCCTCACCCTCCTCCTCCTCCCTCAAGCAGTCCCATGAAGCCATCCCCTCTCCCTTCCTCCTCACCTCCTCCTCCTCCTCCTTCAATCTCATTCCATGAGGCCTTCAACATTGTCCCCCCTCCACACTGATCCTCTATGAACCCTGTCCCTTTCCCTTCATGGTGGCTTCCTTTCCACCTTCCACTGCTTTCCCTCACTGAACGATCCCTTCTATATGAGTAAAGGAGCATTTCTATACCATAAAGAGAAAAAATGCTAATATCCATTTATTAGTAAGTGAATGGTTGGACTAGAATTGGAACATAATCGATAACTAGAAGAAGCCAGTTTGGCACATGTTTTAAAGCATAGAGGGTGTAAATAAAATTGGAGCTAAAGTTGAGAGGATGTTTCCTATAATTTTTTTTAAAAAAAATTAAGAATAGAATTACCTAAATGAATTAATCATCTTAGAAAAATCATAAAAACATGTAGGCATCACCAACAACTCATTTCACTAAAGATTTAGATCATTAACAATGTATGTTGACCCTTGTTATGGGAGAAACCCGCTGATCGGGACCAATCCTCTATTATGGTGCACCCAGGATAACATGGTGAAGTCACACCAGATATGGATCCAAGAATCCTAACTTGACCACCTGCATGAGTGAAGTTTGCACCTAATATCCACGACTAACAACCTCGACTCATAGAAAGTGGAAGAGATTTTTCTCTCAATAAAAGGCTAGAACGTGACCTAACAGCCTACAATGCTAGGCCTAACAAACTTATAGATTTCGACTAGTGGCCTACAGGCTCAATCTTCATATAAAAGAGGTATAAAAGGAACACTCAGGTAAGGAACAAGAGATAAGTACAAGCAAGGGGAGGAGGAAGGATAACACTCTCTACTCTCCCAACTCTCATATTCTTTTCTCTCAACTATTCCTAAGGCTTCGGCTAACTTAAATATCAAAGAATTCCCCACTGAAACACTCTCGACTAGTGTGGACTTTCTTTGCAGGTATCCTTTGGTATTATAAATTTTGGGTAGCACCAACTCGGCTATGCCAACCTCTCTGGACCCTACCAATATTAGAGAAAGAGCTTTCTGGAAAAAAAAGTATGGTGCAAATGAGAGCACCGAACTTCACCGCCTCTCATCCACAATGCATCCATTGCAGCTAGAGCAATGCTGCCCATTGGTCCATTGCGGTGCAACCTTGAGCCATAATAGATCCACCAACACTCGATGCTCTAGTTCACCAATCCAAGTGCTGATCGATGTAGTGCAGCAACTTCAATAAGTGACAGAGCAGTAATAAACAACATGTGGAGTCAAGTCCCCTTGTGACTCCTTCACATTGCGGTCGGTGATCTCGCTCCATGAACCTATGGTCTTTCCCCTAGCGGCACACCCACCATTCTCCTTCCTTTGCAGTTTGCTCTTCTTCTCATCCAAGCTAGAGGGAGGAGATATGTTCGAGAAGCTCTTCCTCCACCGATGATTCAATCCTGACCTACTCCTTTAAACCTAAGAGATTTTAACGAAAAGAGGAGCCTAAGAAGAGAGTTCAAGACATCAAGCACTACCTTGGTGGAGTCTAAAATGGACCTCACCAGAATAATGATGGTCTTGATTTCAGTTCCCAACCTCCATTCTTCTCAACTATTCTAGACGAGCCGATTCTAAGTCGATTCAAGTTGCCTCAGCTAGAGCTATACGATAGCTCCATAAATCTTCTTGATCGTCTCTAGGATTACATAATCACATGATATTGTAGGGTGCTTCTGATGCCTTCCTTTGTCTCGCTTTCCGATCATCCTCAAAAAGTCAACGTCGGGTGTGGTATTTTGGACTATAATCCGGATCTATCTATTCATTTAAGTAGCTCGACAGACTGTTTGTTATATACTTCGGTAGCAATCGGGCACTGTCCAAAACTCTAATAGTCTCTTCTCCCTCCAATAAAAAAAGAGTGAATAATTGAGCAACTATATTGCATGCTTCAATGCTGCCATGTTCGAGGTGTGTAATCTTTATGAGTCAGCGGCGATGTCAGCACTTAAGTAAGGTCTACAGAATGAGCGTCTTATCTTTTTTCTCGATAAGAAGTTTTTGAGAAATTACACTAACCTACTAACCTAAGTTTGAAGTATGCTCAAGTGAAAGACGCTTGGAAGCTATGCAAGTAGGTAGCAAAAAAGAAGATCTCAAACAAGAAGAGAGACCGTGAGGATCCTCGAGCAACCCAAGCCAAAAGGGAACCTTTTCAACCACAAAGGAGTAAGGATCGAGGAGCTCATCCTAGTGGTTTGACAACTACACTCCTCTGATGGAGATTAAGGATTAAGGATATCTACGGCGATCCTAGCCGATGAAGTCTCCTCTAGATAGAAGAAGTAAGAAAAAGTACTACCACTTTCATCATGATTATAGCCATAATACTGAGTAATGCCACCGGCTTAGAGATGAGATTGAAGCTTTGATTGAAATTTTCTTCAAATAAAAGTAAGAAGTACTATTACTTCCACTATGATCATGGCCGATGCCATAACTCTAAGAAATGCCACCAGCTCAGGATAAGATCGAAGTCTTGATCCAAAGACCTTAGTTGATACATTCAGGAGCAACAAAATCATGCATCCGATAAGAAGAACAATGACAACCAACTAACCACTAGCATCATCAACACCATCTCCACCCTAGCTGGCAGCATGGGGGGCAAGAGACCGAATTAAGGAGAAAAAGGAGATGGAGTTTGGGGGCTTCGTTCTCCTTCTTGATTTTTGAGGGAAGTCCATGGTGCCATCATCGCACCGCCAATGATAGCCAACTAAAGAGTAAATATAACTTCAATTTATAATGAGAGTTTAATTGATGTTTCATCTTATAATGCTCTTTGAAGGATAAAATTATCAATTGATCCAAGGAAGGCCAAGAAAGGACTGAGGCTCAATCGAATAAGGCTTGGCCCTTACAGCAGCACCATCAAGGCAACCATAAAAAGCTCACAAGACTCGCAACAACCCAATCAAGAAAATTAGCTCCTTTGCTAGACCACGCATGCGGGAGAAGCCTTGAACCTCCCGAGGCTTGGGGACTAAAAGTAGCTCGGCATCTAAGAAAGAGAAAAAAGCTTTTTGAGGCTTTTCGGAGTCTAGAGATCCAACCGATGAAGAGACCCAAGGACACTAATCAGCCAACGCTATACCATGCTAGGCCACATAGCATTCCCTATTTATGGCAGGTCGAAGTGGAGGCTACAATAATGGAGATGAAGGGAATAATCCTCTGGGGATCCCATATGGACCATTATAGCTATTCTTGGCCTACTGTAGCCAATACAGCCCATTGTAGCCGATACAGCCCACTGAAGCCAATCTAGTCCTCTATAGCCAACCTTGGTCCATTGTAACCGACATAGCCTACTGAAGTCAATGGGGACTAACCCTCTGAGAACCTCATACTGCTAGCAAAAGTCAGTGATAGTGAAAAAAGAAGGGCTAACCCTCCAAGAATCCCACATTGCCAGCAGAAGTCGGTAACAATAATGGAGGAAATACTGGATAACATAAAAAATAATCTGAATAAAAGAAGCACTTTATTCAAGAGATTTGTGTATATCCCAAAGAAACTCATTACATGTTAATTTTAGTCTAGCAAAGCTCGTTACAATAAAAAAAAAAATGCTGAGCTTCAGCCTGACTGATGCCCTCAGAATACAAGTTGAGCCCTAGCCAATGTAATCCTTGATGTGGGAGCATAACTCTCCATTTTGTAACAAGTATCGACATTCACAAAAGGATATTGAGGATGGCATGGTTGTTTTCTCAGTGAAAACCTATCCACCTCCCTAATATTCCTCTAAGGAGGGCCAGAGAGCTATACTAGGAGAAAATAAGAGATAAGTCCTCTAGAAAGGTGCAAGATCTTTTTGTGGAGGATAATGCATTAGAAACACCCAAATGGCCACTGCCACGGCCCTGTAGTTTGGATGGCGGCAATTTTAAACACCTATGCCAAGGTTGGGCACTCATTGAAGCATTCCCTATAAGCATGTAGCAATATTTGATCGATGAAAAAAGGAGATCTCCCAAGATGGAGAAGAATGCTGATTATCCTTCAACACCGGACCAAATGATGCCACCACGATATTGTGGAAGACAACCGAGGCAATACCAATCCTAAGTGGCAGAACCCCTACTTATAAGGTAGTGGGAGGCAGGCCTAGGCACATTCAAATGCCCTATTGATCATGCAATAAATATCATCACCAAAAAGGCCTTAGAGACTACACCTCCTAGAGAGCATGTATCAGCATTAAATGTGAAGCCCCACCAAGTTTTCAGATTATATAGTTCTCTACTGTGCAACCTCGAGATGAATCATTGTTGTCTCTGATCTATGGAAGGCGATATAGCACCAATCAACATCCAATGCCTAGCGTGCAAACCAATTCGTAATTTCAAAAGTTCACCAAAAAAGCCTCAGAGATGCACTTCCTAGAGAGCATGTATCAACATTAAATGTGAAGCCCCACCAAGTTTTTAAATTGTATGGTTCTCTGCTATACAACCTTCGAGTTGAATCATTATTGTCTCTAATATATGGAAGACGATATAGCACCAATCAGCATCCAATGCTTAGCATGCAAACCGGTCCACAATTTTTAAAAGTTTATTCATTGCATGTTGACAAAGTAAGTCCTTCGGAGAGATCTCAGCTTGGGCATGGAAACTGACCATGTTGACCCATCCGAACCATTTAAACCCTTGACCAAGTCAAAGAGCCAACCGATGCAAAATGTCACAAAATATAAAAAGCTTCATATAAAAGGTAAATACCATAAAAATATATATTTCATTAACCAAAAATTTATTTACATAATGATACCAAGAAGAAGGCACTAAAAATAAGTACAAAATGGGAGAAGACCTAGTCTTCATCCAAGGAAAATAATTCGACCTCTTCATTACTGTTTTCAGGGAGAAGGTATCTCAGGTCTAACTTGATTAGGACCATCCACTATAGGCATGCCTTGCAGTCTTGGAACTCCTAGATGAAGGTAGCCAAAGCCGCCTTAATGAGCTTGTCCTCAAAATCTATTGAAGCCTTATATTCTACTATACACCTATACATGAACTTGGTGGGAATCTTTATTGTAGCCTTGGCGGATACCTCTCTTCCCTTGGGTAAGCTAAGGTCTACCTTGAGCCTTGCTGAACCCCTAGAAGAAGACTGGGCCTGACCAAAAAGGTGAGTAGGAGCCTAAAATAGTTTCGAGGGCAACTGATATGGTAGGCTCGGACTACGACCAATCGGGAGTAAAAGGCTCTAGCTGGGTGCTCCTCGCTCTCTTGGATGAGAACTCCCTGCTCAAGGAGCTCATCTTCTTCTTCACTACCATTTTGATTGATAATAGCGATGGCTTCATGACTACAATATAAAGAAAAAAGAATGTTCTCCTGATGGCTATAACAACAAGAGAGCAACTTGTAGTTGGATAGTAGAAAATTTTACTAGATCGGCGGTCTATTTATAAGGACCATTGATGATATGGATCTGATCATCGAATCGCCAGATCTCGCAATTTGGCTTGTCCTGAAGTGATAGATCTTGCGACTCTTCATCGCACCCTTATCCAATCAGGCCGCTAAGACAACTTGCAAAGTGCACCTTGGAACTTATTGCCACTTGCCACATGGCAGGCCCCGATGAGTCTAGGGATAGTCTCCAGATTTCTTCTCTCAAAAGCATCATCCTGCAACCCCTTGAGTTTCCTTCCTAAGAAAGATAGTGCGAGTCATGAAATGATTCATTTTAAACTCCCAAAACTTCTCTCTTCCAAGTGCAATAATATAAATGTACGCATGAGAGAATCAAGTTAGTGGCTCAACTACCAAGATAACTACTTCCTTTGTTTGAAGTCCAAAGAGCCACTTCAAACTCAAAAGCAGGGGCTACCTATTATGGGAGAAACCTCCTGAACGGAACCAATCCTCCATTAAGGTGCACCCAGGATAACATGGTAAAGTCATAACAAATGTGGACCCAAGACCCCCAACTTAACCACCTATGCGGGTGAAGTCTGCGTCTAACTCCCATGACTAACAACCTCGATTTAGAGAAAGTAGGAAAGATTTTTTCTCAACAAAAAGCCAGCACGTGGTCTGACGGCCTGTAGTGCTAGACCTAACAAACTCACATATTTTGGCTAGTGGCCTATGGGTTCAACCTCCATATAAAAGAGGTACAAAAAGAATCCTCAGGTAAGGAATAAGAGGTAAGCACAAGCAAGGGAAGGAGAAATGAGAACACTCTCTGCTTTTCCAGCTCTTATTTTATTTTCTCTCAACTATTTTCAAGGCTCTAAGTAATTTACGTATTAGAGGGTCCTCTATTGGAACACCCTTGGTGAGTGTGGACTTTTTTTCCAGGTAGGCATCATGGATTCTGAATGGTGCCAACTCCAGCCATGCCAACATCTCTCGGAGTCCTGCGGCAACAACCCTTATCTAATATTCATAGGAAACTTCCTTCAGTATCTCGTTTATCCTTATTTCAACAAAACCAATTCCCTCAAAATAAAAATTAAAAAAAAAGAAAATCATAACCAACTGCACGTTTATCTGCCCTGAAAAAAAAAAAAATCGCATACCACGTACCAAGGTGTACTTTGAGACAATGAGTTGCAACAGGAATGATGCTTTAACAAAGGAAATGATTCGGAGCACCTGTCATAGAGTGCGGTTTTTCTGAGCCTACCCAGGTGTTACCAAATCTGTCGTGCAGGCACCATGGGAGGATGCACCAACAGCTTGTGCAATGCATCAATAGCTGGGCCAGTGCACTGCATTGGTGGGACTAGTGCAAGTGTTGATTTGATGCACTTCACAAAGTTTCTTGGAATCACTAGTATACTGGCTTAGCAACTTAATACACCAATTCTTACCATCCACACCTCTCATACCAAGCACAGGATTGAAGATCTCTTCTTGTATTGAAAACAAATGCCCTTTGCATCACTCCAGTTACTTTGCATCACCATCTTTTTCCTGGAAAAATGATTTCAGAATTTAAGTTCAACTAATATAGTTGATTTTTTTTTTTTTTTTTTGAGCAAAGCCACCATTAGAAAACGGCACTGAATTCCATTAACTTGCAATTGGCATGATGATTGGGCAAGAATATTTTGGGACGAGAGAACGATTTTTAGCTGCATTCCCATTTAGCCTATAGACTGATATATCCAAAGAAAGGGGCAGAAAAGTAAAGGAGATCCACTTGCAGGCGTATTGTTATCAGTTCAGCATGTCGAAAAGATGCCCAGCCAAGTGACTGTGATAGGTTTAGCTGGTTTCTGGCCTGATTCTTTTGAATTTCTTTTGGTGCTATGTAGCTTACTCAAGAGGTTGTAGTCGTCATATTTTTTTATTTATTTAGAGTTTCTAACATGCTTTCAAAGAGCTTGACTTCAGTTGCTCAACAATTTCCAAATCCGAGAAACCATGTTCAACACGGTCGACGCACCAGCGGTTCTAATGGTACAGTCCATGGTCCATGATGTGAACTTACAAACGTGAAGTGGGGTTTCGTGCCACCTTCTATCAATTCAAACAAGCGGCATCGGAGGCATCACTTGCTGTGAAAGAAACTTTAGTTGTGATTTCTATGTTTGCGTCCCACCTTAATTGGCTCTATAAGCTGTGATGTGAATTTAGTTATTTATCCAAATCTACACTAGCACCATGCGTCAGTCAATTGATCTGTTGATGGAAACTTTTTGAATAGACTAAGTCTATCCTGTTGATGAGAAATTTATGATAGACCAAATCTATCTAAAAATATTTGGATAAGTGAAGATATTCTTCTGTAAATATAGTCTACCATAAATACTGAAGATGAAGCTAATAAAAAAAAAAACCATACAGTTGTCACCACCTCTATACACCCGCTTAATTAGTCATCTCAAAATATTGTTGGGTTATTTTTTTATTGATTTTATCTATAGCATTTACTAGCACCATAAGCCATTCAATTGATCCATTGACGGCAAATTTTTGGGTAGACTAAGTCTACCCAATTGATGAGAAATTCATGGTAGGCTAAATCTATTCAAAAAATTTTGGACAAGTTGGGTGTGGAAAATAATAGCGTTTTGTTTTCTTAGGGATTAGAAGTTTGGCAACTTACAGCCTCTTTGTTCTTGCACCCAGTGTAATTGGACCGTGTCAAATTCTAGTGGATA
Organism: Cocos nucifera; assembly: GCA_006176705.1. Lineage (NCBI taxonomy): Eukaryota > Viridiplantae > Streptophyta > Magnoliopsida > Arecales > Arecaceae > Cocos > Cocos nucifera. The sequence continues at coordinate 15,028 of QRFJ01004927.1, read as the reverse complement.
ACATGCCATGCTATCCTTGTATTTTACCAATTTTTGATTACGTGCTGTCTACCGTGCATGCATATGCTCCAGAATTTGCCTTGTTCACTTGCTCCTCCTGGTGCATGCATGCAATAATTTCTCCAACTTACATGATGTATCCAAATTTTTTTGACTTACATGACCACGTAGTCTTTTTTTGGTGGGTTAGTCTTTTCTTGCCAATACGTCATTCTAGACACTGATTGCATCAGCCGATAAAATCCATAAATAAAAAATAATAAAATTAAAAATTAACCTTTATACGTTAGTATAACCAGCTTTGGACGTCAATAATACTTGATATAGCTAGCTGGCACCCTGTTGCGGAAGACTATTAACAAAAAAAAAAAAAAAAAAATACGTCATTCTAGAACTGATTGCAAGCCGATAAAATCCATAAATAAAAAATAATAAAATTAAAAATTAACCTTTATACGTTAGTATAACCAGCTTTGGACGTCAATAATACTTGATATAGCTAGCTGGCACCCTGTTGCGGAAGACTATTAACAAAAAAAAAAAAAAAAGGAAAAACATGAGATCTAGAGTGTAAGGATCCAGGTTTTCACACTAATCTCAAAGTCTAAAAAAAAGAATCAAACTCAATGGAAGAGGACTCCCAAATATCTATAGTTTGTTTTCCTCCCTTTGAATCCGAGTAAGATTGGGATTCTAAAGTTCGCCGAAACTCTAGATCCCCTCTATATATCTCCCTCATCTTCTCCTAAACAATCCACGAAGAGCATCAGCCTTCCTCCCTCTTCTTTCTTCCACTTTTCTTCAGTTAAAATCACAGCAAACCTTTATCGTGACCATCTAAAATCCTCAACAAAGGAGTCATCAGAGCCGAGATAAGCCTGGCCCTTCTTCCTCCCCTTCTTCCCCATCTTTTTTGGGACTATTGTCACCAAATAGGGCCAACAAATAGTTGGATTCGGGCTAAAACGGGGTTCCCTCATTCCAAGTGTTCTTCTTTCCTCCATTTTACCAGCCACTAGTGACAATGGCCGTTGCCATAGTTGGGTCTCATTTGGCACTAGGTGCCGCTGTTGGCCGCTAATGGTCGCTAGCCATCTTTCCACGGCCATGATCGGACAAAGAAGAGAGGGGAAGGGGGCGATTCATGCCATGTTTTTTAAAAAAAAGTTTATTTCTTTTCTCTTATTAATTAGATTGGAGAAAACCTATTTTTTAAAAAAAATTAAAAATTTGGGAAACTTGAAGTGGGCCCTAGTGAGTCATAAAGAATTTAAATTAAATAATTTATATTTTATTATTTTAATATTAAAGTTGGTTCTATAGAAGAATAATCTTTCGATCAATAGATCTTTGAGCATGCCCCGTAGTACCTAATTTTCTAAAATCGGGATGTAGATTGAGATTAGGAGGTTAATTGGACATCAATAGAGATAAGGATCCTTTTACATGATCACCTATATGTACATGATTTTGCTGAATTATGTATGTTGATTTATGATTTCATGTTGAACATATGATTTTTTATTATACTTGTACAATATGCAGACTATATGAATGCTGAGAATAAAATATCATATATTGAAATTAAGCAAGACACATAATAAGAAATTACTGAGTGATCTATTAAATGTAAAAGGGAATTTAGACTAGCCATGATGTGAATTTCTGATCACGGGCCAAAATGTGCCACCTTGGATTACCAGTCATGGATCGAATTATGACATCCTGGTTTGCTACTGCAGGCCAATCATGGATATCTTAGTTTGCTACCACAGACTGAAGTGTAGAATTATGGTTTGCCACTACAGGCTGAAATACAGTTAAAGCGTAGTTTATAGTTTGCCAGTCATTGGCCAAATTATGACCATGATTAGTCTGAAATTCTAAAGACAACTATTAATTGATTTGGGATCATGTTAACGAGATATGAAAAATAAAACATGAAATTACTTAATGATATATGTATGGTATATTAGTTTTGAAAAAGATAGATATTTGATGGTATATGATACATGTTTTTTATATATATCGATATTGAGTTATGTCGGATACTTGACATGAGATTTCTTGATTTATGTTCTTTCTTTGGTACTGTTCATATCTTACTTTCAAAATTATTATTATATTGATATTAGTGTGTAGAGATTCTTATTAGACTATAAAGCTCACCATCCTTTTTTCCTTTCTTTTTCAAAGTTTCAAGATACATAGTTTTGAATGAGTCTAATTTAAAGTTCAAGCAATGGAGTGATTTTATAAGTTTGACATTTTTTTAGGACCTCATCTTAGAAAATGTATGGCCATCACGTATCCGATCTTGATGCAGGGTTCGGGATGTGATGAAGAGGTTACAAAGTCATGGAGACTTATGGCATGAAAAGGTGACAATCAACATGAAAAGATGACAATCAATAAAAAAACACTAGGCTCGAAGTCTAAACAGTGTACGAATATTTTGGAAATGTACAAACTAGACTACCTCCAATGACTGTCCATGAATGGAATAAAAGCTCAAGGACTCCCAAGTCCTATAAGGGATCTTCCAGAAAGAGAGCTTTGTGAGGGAGAGTGCTTCTGGTTAAGAGAGAGGGATTGATGTATGAGAGTTGAGGATGTGATCTTCTCTTATAAAATTTTATTTTCTTATAGTAAAGCTTGCATGCCCCATAGAGATAAGCCTTGGTTGAATCTACATATTTGATTATCTCTTTATTTATCTCTTCTTTCTTTCTATTATGGTATCGATATTATCATGGCATTCTGATCTTAGACTTGGAGGATTCGTATTCTGCACAAGGGATCTTCTTAAGAGATAATGTCAGAGCAAGTGGTATCATGATAATTAGTATCAAAATCAGATCATACGAGAGTACTAGACTATGCTAGTGTTGATCAAGATTAAAGAAGATGGAGAAGATAGGCTCAATCAATATGAAGATCAATCAGTATGATGGAAAGAGCAATTTCTCCTTATGGCAAGCAAGGGTAAAAAATGTGCCCATCCAACAAGGATTGATCGATGCTCTCTTATGCAAGGAGAACTCGACTACCATGGTGGTGAAGGATTGAAGACAGTTCCAAAGGTAGGCGGTGAGTACAATCCATTTGTACTTGATAGATGATGTAGAGATCCATGTGTTTAGCAAAATTTTTCTAATGGTGATGTGGTTGAAGCTCAAGGAGATATACATGGTGAAATCACTCACCAATGCTCTCTTCCTCTGAAAGCAATTCTATCAATTGTAGATGAGCGAGGGATAGAGTATGCAGGAGCATCTTAGTAATTTTCAGAAGATCCTCACTGATCCTTCTCAATATTGGCAAGAAAGTTGAGAAAAAGATATCAGGGTGTTGGTCTTGCTTTCATCGCTTCCTCTCTCTTATGAATCTTTGGTGACTGCTCTTCTAGTAAAAAAAATATCCATCAAGATGAAAGAGGTCACTTCTACACTTCTTCAAAATAAGGTTCTCAAGCAAGAGAACTGAGCCTCGAGTTCAGGTAGCTACTCAGTTATGATGGTGATTGGAAGGTGGTAGTGGCAGAAGATAAAGCAATAGAGGATCGTGAGGTAGGCGGTCCAAGCCCAAGATGAGAGATTTGAGCAAGATCAGATACTATCGATGTGACAAGTTAGGGCATTGAGTTAGAGATTGTCCATAACTCAAAAATTGAAACAAAGGCTACAATGGCAGCGGTCTGTGGTAGCGATAGTGATGAGACTGATAATATGATGATGGTCTCAAAGGAGATATCTACTTTTTTTCAGTAGTAAATTTTAGATTTTGTGTTCGCATCATGTTTGTTATAGAAAGAAGCTGTTTGACTCTCTAAAGAACAGCGAAGGCATCATTTATTTATCAGATGGATCGAGTTATGCGATCAAGGGCACTAGGATAGTCAGCTTATAGGTACATGATGAAATAATGAGAAAATTGGATGAGATTTGATATATATCTAGTTCTAAAAGAAATCTAATTTTATTGAGCAAACTGGATTTAAGCAGCTACAGATAGAGAGCTGATGATGGAATTCTAAAGATCATGCACGATAGCAGGGTTGTGATGACATTACCTCTTAGTAGGAAGCTCAGTACGAGATGAAGTTTCAAGAACCAGTGGGAGTCTAAAGCAAGGTGGAGCTCCAAGTATAAGTGGATCAAGCATAAGATAAGAGACTCAAAAGGATGATAGGTGACATCACAGGGTGAACATTCTATTGCAGTAGGAAGCTGCATCGAGCAGATATTAGGTCAGATAAGTCATAGTATATGATGAAGATAGGATTGAGCAGTCTGGCTCAACTCTTATGTTTGCCCATCCATGATCAGCGGGCATATGCCCAGGGCATGGGTGTGAGACAAGAACATCCAAAAAGCTATCAAAATTAGGTGGAGGTCGAATATCGAGTCAAGATGAAGATTATAAAAAAAATGCCTCGAATTCGATCCATAGGTGAAGATCATAGTACAAAGAGGATCTCGTAATAAAGTCAACAACATGGAAAAGTCCATAAAGGTAACCCATGGCCTGGCGGCTTGTAGCAGGTCCTGACCGAGCATGCGGATGCGGCCCAGTATACGGCCCAGGTGCAGACAAGTCCTAGGAGCGCACAGGCGTGGCCCAGCACCCATGCGCCCATGCGGTCCACCATGATCCAGGATGGCGTGGAGCACAAGAAGAGGGGGCACGGTCCATGCACCTTATGGCACACTCCATGATGCCTTGGCGCTATCTATTGCCCTCCCATGGACCACTTAGCAGCTCTAGTCATAGCACAACAATATCACATCCACAAGAATTGGTGCAATCAACCTGGATCCTCACCCATTCAGATCTCGTCAATCAAATCAGGATCTTGGCCTACTCTAACGTCGATGTCAGTAAGGATGTGGCCCGACCTAGCCCACTTCCAGCCCTGGTTAAGCATGAGGAGTTCTACCCACCAATGTCCTTGTACTTCAAGTCCACACATCCTATAATTGAGTCTTCCAGTAGAAATCTTGTATTCTTGAATCATGAATGAATAAAGAAAGATGTTTTGTTTAATCTCTCTTGTCTTACTATGGATGACTATTGTGAATGCTTCTGAATGGATATATTGTGATCCAAGGCTTTACCCCTTCTTGAATCTTTGTTTTTCAACTTTAGCGAAGTTTCTTCTAAGGCCTTCGCCCTTGGTTTGGTGAGGGGTTGTAGAGGTGTCAACTCACCTCCTTCATGGTTTGTCGATGTGAAGGAGGGGACCTTCCCGAGGCCTAGCTATCCAAAGCTTACAAGCCAAGGTTCCACCTCCTTTCAAGTTGGTGGACTTAACGAAAGGCTTTAGGGACTCGATTGTCTGAGACTTGGAGGCTAAGGCTCTATCCTGCTTCAAGTTTGCAGCTCTAAGGAGAGGGTCTTTTGAAGCTTGAATGTTGAGTCTCTACTCTCCTTCGAGTTTGCAGCTCTGAGGAGAGGGCTGTGAGATGTATGTCCTATAAGTCAATTTGACTGACATATGTAAACTTTCTAAAAATATAATTTTATAATTAAATTATTTAAATAAATAAAATTAAATTAATTTTTTATTTATATTATATCATGTGTCCATGAATTGTTCAAGAAATTAATAAGATGATAACATATATTCTCAAGAGTTGAGAATTTGAGGTATGTATAATTTATGATTAATTTCTAAAAGCTTTGGATTGATTAATCATCATGAGGATGGTGATTTATCTAATAAGATTGGTGTATGGATCACTTTTTTTAGATAAACAAGTCTCGAGTTTACAGTATGAAAATACTAGAGCGAGAGTAAAAGTGATTATTAGAGAATAATGGTATCGAGCATGACCAATATGAAAAGTTACTTGAATATCTACTCACTCGTTAATAACTTGCTCGATGCTATCGTGGTATGAGTAGTTCATAGATATGCGGTGCCTTGGCTATTGACAATACGGCTGCTATAGTTTAACTGCATAATTACTTGATTACCTAGCAATTCAGAATCTTACAGTGTATGTTGGTCATAGTAGGTTCGTGGTAGAAATACGATGTGCATCTAAATGGAATCTATCAATCTTTGTAGATAAAGGATGGTTCTATATTATTCATGAGACTGAGTTCAGAAGACCATGGCCATGGCAGTGTAAATGATATAAAGAAGTATTCATAAATAAAATAAACTTGAGTTAATAGAATATTACATATGATCAAGGATGAGGTTTGATAAGTTATCCATAACCTTCATCATGTCAGGACTCACAATAGAAGGATTGAATCACATGGTAACTACATCTAGAGATTTATTTATTCAATTCTACTAGGTTGGTACTACATACTACTAGGTGTCACTAGTGGTTGTGAAACCAATAAGAATTATTTTGATGATCAAATAATTCTTAGTTGGTTGAATTAGAATTATTCCAATCTATTGAAAGGGATTTCAATGATATTGTTAATGGAGATCATAATATATCTTACTACTAGATAGAATTAAATCTATGAGATCATATACAAAAGAAAATTGATCTAGGATTGCGCAATTGGGCTTGTGAAGTCTTAATTGGATTAGGATTTAGAGAAATCCTATTGAATTTAGGAATATCATGCTAGCACATGATTAAATCCAAATTCTCTTGGACTTGGGCTTCCTATTAGATAAGGATTAGACCAAGTCAAATCATGCATTAAGGGGCACCAAGATTGGCACCCCTCATTTGATTTCTTCCATGGAGATAAGGTTGATCAAAGGAGGTGCACGCCCCATCTGATCTTTGCATCAGAAAAAGAGAGAAGGGAGAGGGGTGCATGCCCACTCTAGATAAGATCCAAGGGGGCATGCCCCATCTAGATGAGCATGAAAGGGCGCCAATAGTTGGCACCCCTTTATCTAATTTCAACATGAGAAAAGGAGAGAAGAAGTGCCTAGGATAAAGTCTTTTTGCTTTAAGGAGTTAAATAGTCAAAGCCTTAAAGTTCTAGGGTTTTATCTATTTAAACCTAGATGAGAAATTAGATTTCTCGAGCTTTCACACTAAAATTATATGCCATCTCTCCCTCTCCTCTCTCATGCCCCCTCATCCCTCATGCCTAAGGATTTGGGTGTCCTTCATTTTCATGCGCCCAAGGTGTTGGGTGATTTAGTTCTATGCCAAGGAAGAAAGAAAAAAATCATGATTAAGAGTTGATTGCACATCCGATCAAGAGTTGATCTAGATTGGAAGGCTGATCAAGTGCATGCAGATCCTTCTTGGAGTAAGAAGGATCAAGATCAAGAGGAGCATCCTAGATCAATCAGTGTGTGGCTCTTTGAGGGATCTTGAAGATATCTACAATCATCAAACCGTGGTGAAAATCTATCCACGCTAAGATGAAGATTCAATCTTCATGGTTTTTATTTTTCTTAGATCTTAAAATATGATTATTTCTGGTGATATAAGATTCGATCTCATACATGCACGTGCCAGATTGGATCGTCTCCACTGCAGAATTTTTTATCTGGATCTAACATGTGCAGCAAAAAAGTTCCTTCAAGTTCCTTCAAGGGCCTCTTGAAGCTTGAATGTAGAGGCTTTGTCCTCATTTGAGTTTGCAGCTCTAAGGAGAGAGGGCCTTTTGAAGCTTGAATGCTCATGGCAAGGATTCTTTTCTATTATGGATTTTGATAAGTACTTGCACCAAGGTCGAAGTATGTCATGGCCTCTAGAACTTGAACGAAAAAGGTATGATAGCCTGACCTAGGGTGCATAGCTTTTCGAGGATTTTTCAGCAAATATGGTGGCCTGGCTTGGGGCCCACAGCTCGATCAAGGCTTTCTCAGACTTTTTAGCTGGCATGGGCTTCTCTTACTCTGAGGCTCAAAATCTTTCATCATCGGAGTTATACAGAATAACCAAGACTTTCGAGCACGATGATCTGGCCTAAGGCACATAGCTCATCTAGGACTTTTCGAGAAGAGCCGTGGACTGGCCTGGGGCGTATAGCTCATCCAGGGCTTTCTCGAATTTTTTAACCAACATGGGCCTACTCTAGCTCTAAGGCTAGAAGTCTTCCTCCATCAAAAGCATAAAGGATAGCCAAGACTTTCGGATATGGTGACCTTGCTTGAGGCGTGTAGCTCATCCAAAGCTTTCCGAGAGGCACGATGGCTTGGCTTGGCATGCATATCATTCAGGGCTTTCTAAGAGTTTTCAGCTAATATGGGTCTACTCTAACACTGAGGCTCAGAGTTTTCTACCATCACAAGGCATATAGGACAATCGAGATTTTCGAACATGATGGCCTGGCCTAGGGCATGTAGGTGACATAGGACTTTCAAAAATCTTATTTTTCAATGCATGTTTGTTCAGATCTGATTGGATCAAGAGAAATATTTCAAAATTTTCTCTAAGATCCTAATCAGATATGAGATTCTTCAGATCTGATCTTATTAATCTGATAAAATAAAATAAAATAAAATCTAATTTAATTATATTTTTATTTTGGGTAATCTAATTATCCTATGATGATCTCGATATTTGCCTGAGGTTCTAGATATAGCCATGCAAGCGCCTGGCCTCTACCGATATCCACTCAGACAGGATCTAGAGATCTTCTTCTTCTCAATCTATTCTTCAAAAATTAGATCTAGATCTAATCTTGAAGATTTTCAAAAATTCTTTTGAAGATCAACTTTTATCTCTTGTAGTAGTGCTGCCTTCTTTCTTTTCTGTTCGCCTTTCACTTGCTTGGATCGCACCTAACTCATGCCTAAAGTCCCTTGGGCATGGAGAGGAGAGAGAGGACCTGAGGATGGCATGGAGAGGAAGGGAGAGGGGCTATATGGCATGGGCTAAAGTAGAAGATCTCAATTTTAGGTGCATATATGGTTTATATAGACCCTACTGCGCCATGCAGTGCCACATCATCCCGATCAATCATGGCTCTTTATGCAATCAGATCTAAATCTGATTGATGGAATGACATCATCTGATCCAATTAGATTAGAGTCCCTCAAAACTCTCCTTAGGTGGTGCCAAGATTGATCAAACAGGACTCTTTGGTGTCACAGCATTTAAATTCATGAAGCAACCTGGAGTCCCATCTGTATGGGACTCCATGCGTTATCCTCATGGGTGCATGCCTCCCTAGGCGTGTGCCCTTGCCTGTCTACTTTTTAGTAGGAGGACTAGATCCAAGGTTCTCTCCTATGGGTGCATGACACATAGGTAGATGTCTAAGTATCAAAGGTCAATATTTGATCAAAGTCCAAAGACAAGATTTAGTAGGTGATGAAAAATGGCAGGTGTTGTCTCAAATTTATCTCATAAATTAAGACAATCCTTTTCTGACCTAGACAAGCTTCAGTCAGACCAAGTAAAGGCCTCTGATGAGCACAAACTCATTTGGCTCAGTCGAGACAACTTTTAATGATAGTAAAAGAAGAACGTTAGGCTTCAATCGAGTGCTAGCACGATTTTCTTGAACCTAATTGAATCTCATTCAGATCAATTGAACTGGATCAGTTCAATTGATGATCATCAGATTCAAACCCTTATTTGTGTGACCCAGTTAGGTTCAGTTCTGTATGGTAATGGGATATGTCATGATCTCTATCATCGACATCATCGAAACTCCTTTCGATGGATCAGAACTCTTCTGATTCGAACAGCTAGAATGATCGATCATCTAAATCATTCTAATTGCTCCCAAAATCCACCAGTGACACCTAGCAGTATATGGTGGCAACCCATCAGAGCTGAATGCAAAACTCTTGGTGCAGCTACCTGTGTGATTAAGTTCTTCTATCTTGAGCCCGATCAGATTAGGGTTAAGGTGAACTCGTCAAACCCTAGTTTCTGTCATATGATGTAATCATTCGATTCAAGTCCAATGTGAAAATCTCTAATAGAAACTCTTTCTATTATTTCACTCTGCCATGGCCATGGGCTTCTGGACTTGATTCTCATGATCATCATAGGGCTGCTCCTCTACCACCGAGGTAGATAGATTCCATCTTGATGCAATCCAGTTCCTACAATGAACATGCTATAGCCAACATACACCTCAGGGTTCCGATATGGCTAGGAGACCGAGTAATGGTGTAGTCAAACTATAACACCCTCAAGGTGAACTGCCGATGCACCTCAGGTCAAAGAACCAGACACACTACTGCAGCATCGAGTCAGTCATTGACGAGAAGGTAGACTTCCTAATGACTACTCGAGGTGGTCACGCTCAGTGCCCTCGTTCTCTAACGAGTACCTGTACTCTCGCTCTCGGTGTCTCCACACCATAGACTCAAGACTCATCTACTAAAGAGAAGCGATTGTACACCAACCTTTCCGGATCAATCACCATCCTCGTGATGATCCTATGGTCAGGAGCATTTTATGAGTTAATAATGATTATTCATGTCTTAAATTTTCAACTCTTGAAAATATGAATTATCATTACCATTAACTCAAAGGATGTATCACAGACACTAAATACACATATGTGATAGAAAATAACCCATTTTATTGATTTTAGTCAAAATTATAATTTTGCCCCTAGAAGTGTATTACAAGTGTCAGCCAATTCTGGCTTCTAGGGCACATATATCTAACAATCTCCCACTTGTCCTAAAGCCAATTGGCTACAAGTCTAAGTCCCATCTTCTCAAGGTGGGCTTCGATCTTCTGCTGGCCCAACGGCTTTGTAAGTGGGTCTGCCACATTATCTATGGAGTCGACTCTCTTGACCTCGACATAACCCTTTTCGAGGTAATCACGGATGAGGTGGTATCGCCGCTCAATGTGCTTGAATTTCTGATGAGACCTCGGCTCCTTAGCAAGGGCTATGGCGCCATTGTTGTCGCAGTATAGAGGAATGGCATCTGATGGCATTACTCCGATTTCTGCAGCAAACTTTTTGTACCAGAATGCTTCTTTCGCAGCTTCTGATGCAACGATATATTCTGCTTCCATGGTGGAATCTGCTATCACCGTTTGCTTGAAACTCTTCCAGCTGACAGCACCACCATTGCACACAAACAGACTCCCAGATGTCGACTTTCGATCATCTATATCGGACATAAAATCTGAGTCTGTGTATCCCTGGACTTGGAGTTCTCCATTACCAAAGACCAACATCATATCCTTAGTTCTTCTCAAGTACTTAAGGATACATTTCACAGAAGTCCAGTGTTCTTCACCTGGATTTGACTGATATCTGCTTGTGACACTCACAGCATGGGCTATATCAGGTCGTGTACATAGCATGGCATACATGAGGCTCCCTATTGCAGAAGCATAAGGGATCTTGCTCATGCGTTCTATTTCCTCAGGTGTGCTAGGGCACATCTTCTTGGAAAGATGAATACCATGTCTGAAGGGTATTAATCCCCTCTTAGAGTTTTCCATACTAAACCTCTTTAGTACTTCCTCTATGTACATCTTCTGTGAAAGTCCTAGCATCCTATTCGGTCTATCTCTATAGACCTTAATTCCTAGAATAAAGGATGCTTCACCTAGGTCTTTCATGGAGAATTCCTTTTAGGACAACCATATTTGACTATGGTCAACATGGGAATATCATTCCCAATAAGGAGGATGTCATCCACGTACAATACGAGGAAGACAATAGCGCTCCCACTGATCCTTTTTGAAAACACATGGTTCCTCTTCATTTTTGATGAAACCAAACTAATTTGATCACATCATTGAAAACGAGTGTTCCAGCTCCGAGATGCTTGCTTAAGTCCATATATGGACCTTTGCAGCTTGCAAACCTTTGTGATCAGTATCACTGGATGTGAAACCTAGCGGCTGTTCCATATAGATATCTTCCTCAAGATATCCATTTAAGAATGCCGTTTTCACATCCATTTGCCATATTTCATAATCGAAATAGGCTGCAATAGGCAAGCAATGTGCGGATGGATTTTAGCATAGCTACTGGAAAAAGGTATCCTGATAGTCAATGCCTTCATGCATTGACTATAACCTTTTGCCACTAGTCTAGCCTTGAATGTCTCCACATTCCCATCTGCACCAATCTTTCTCTTGAAGATCCATTTACACCCAATAGGTACTATACCTTCTGGTGGATCTACCAAGGTCCAGACTTGGTTTGAGTGCATCGAGTCAATTTCTGACTTCATTGCCTCTAACCATTTCTCAGGAGTCGATATCTGATATCGCCTCGTTGCATAGGTTTTGGGATCATCACCATGAGCACCATTACCTATGAGGAACATTTCCTCTACTTCCTCTGAAATAATACCTAAGTATCTTTCAGGGGGATGGAAAAACTCTTTTCGATCTACGAGGTGGAGGAGGTAGTGTTCTATTGGCTCAACCTGATTTGGTTCCAATTGGGTCCTTAGCTCGTTGCTCTTTGTGAGACTTTCTCATCAAGCTTAATCTGCTTTCCAATGCCGCTATCTTGAATAAACTATTTTTCAAGAAAGATGGCATGTCGAACTCACAATCACATTGTGGTCTTCTGGAATGTAGAAATAGTATCCTAATGACTCTTTAGGATATCCTATGAATCGAGCTCTAAAGGACCTAAACTCTAACTTGTCCGCTTGTTGTCTTTTGACATGAGCCGGACAATCCCCAAATTCTGAGATGACTCAGACTTGGTTTCTTACCGTGCCATATCTCATACGGTGTGGTAGGAACGATTTTAGAGGAAACCTATTCAGTAGATAGATTGAAGTTAACAATGAGTGTCCCCAAAGAAAATCAGGGAAAGGTCTGTGAAGCTCATCATGGATCGAACCATATCCAATAGAGTCCGATTTCTCCATTCTGAAACCCCGTTGAGTTGAGGTGTTCCTGGTGGAGTCCATTGAGAGACTATGCCATTTTTCTTGAGATAGTCTAGGAATTTTTGGCTAAGGTATTCACCTCCTCGATCTGATCGAAGAACCTTAATGGATTTTTTAGTTTGTTTTTCTACTTCATGTCTGAATTCTTTGAACTTTTCAAAAGCTTCAGACTTGTGTCTCATAAGATACACATACCCATACCTAGATAGATCATCGGTAAAGGTAATGAAGTAGACAAAATTGCCTCTATCCGGCACATCAAATGGGCCGCACACATCAGTATGTACTAGGGCAAGGAGATCATGGCCCTTTCCCCATGTCCTACAAAAGGGAGTTTAGTCATTTTGCCTTGAAGACAAGATTCACAAGTTGGATATGACTCGAAAAGTCAATGGACTCAATAGTCCCAATTTTCTCTAAATTTGTTAATCCTATCTTCTGCTATATGACCTAATCTCAGGTGCCATAGATATCTATCATTTGGACTATCCCTAGGTCATTTTGATTTATGGCATTCACATTTTGCTCGATAGTTAAAATAGGTACATCAATATGTAGCTGATAAAGACCATTAATAAGGAAACCATTTGCAATTTTATTTCTTTCATAAAGAATGTTACAATGGTCCTTAAAGAAGGTGATCACATAACCTTCTTGTGCTAAGCATGAAATAGAAATCAAATTCCTGCTAGCAGTAGGCACAAAATAACAGTCTTTCAAAACTAAGTCTAAACCAGATGGTAATCGAAGAGGGTATGTTCCCACGGCTACTACAGCAACTCTTGCTCCATTACCGACGTAGGATCATGTCTCCATCCCTCAGCCTCCTGCTATCCTCAAGACCCTGCATAGAAGTGCACAGATGAGCACTAGAACCAGAGTCAAGCACCCAACTGGATGCAGAAGAAACCGTAAGGTTAGACTCAATAACGAGCATACCTCCAGAAGGACCTTCCTTCTTGTTCTTCAGGGTGGCCAGGTAAGTAGGGCAGTTCCGCTTCCAATGGCCGTCGCTGTTGCAATGGAAACACTTTCTTTGACATCGGCCTTCTTTCTTCGGCTCTGCCTTCTTCTTCTTTGATCCTTCCACCTTCTGCTTTTTCACAGACTTCTTTTTCTTTCCATAAGACTTTCTTTTGGAAGAAGTCCGTTCCATAGCAAGAACTGAGCCTTTAGAACCTTTCATAGAAAGCTCAGCGGTAACCAGCATATTCATTAATTCGGCCAAGGAATTTTGAAGTTTATGCATGTGGTAATTCATGATGAATTGCCCATATGCATCAGTCAAGGATTGCAGAATAATATCATTCTGCAGATCCAAGTCCAACTTCACACCGAGCTTCTCAAGCTCTTCCATGTCCTTGATCATTGTCAGACAGTGATCTTGGACTGACTGCCCATCACGCATCTTAGCCTTAAAAAGTCATTTCGTGACTTGATATTTGGCTGCGCGACTCTGTTCACCAAACATCTCCTGCAGGTGAGCCAACATTTGGCGAGCAGTCCCGATATCTTCATGTTGGCATTGGAGCTCATCAGACATCGAGCCCAACATGTAATATCTGGCCTTATTATCTTCGTCTATCCATTTTTTCAAGAGACGCTCTCTGTTCAATGGATGGACGGGCTGGTAAGGTGGGAGGGTCCTGGTCCAAAACATGGGTTAACTTCTCAGAACCCAAAATAATTTTGTAGTTCCTGAGCCAATCTTTATAATTGGGTCCGGTCAGTCTATGTGTGTCCAGGATACGTGCCAATGGGTTGGACGCAGACATTTTCCTGTAGAGAGTCAAAGATTCTAGTTAGATATTATAATTTTGACTTGACCAATTTATTTAGGGATTTTATTTTTAAACAAATTAGCTTCCACTATTTTCTCGGATCCCTACACTCCCTCTGTAGAGATGCAAAAATCTCCACGATTAATGATTTCTAGTGGGTGGTGCGGTCTCACCAACTGACTCATCACCTCACCTAACAGTTATTGGTGATGGGTTAGCCAATGAGTGAACAACTCTTGTTCAATGATTCTCTAATCATGGTGCACCCAAACTTGATCTCTAATTCATGAATCTCACCGTATCCGAAATATTGATCCACTCCTTAGTTAAGTCAGACCCACCATTTGCATAGACTGGGTTCCTAATTGAGTCTCTCACCGTATCCGAAATATTGAGCCCAACTCATCCTCCAGCCCATAGCATCCAATGCCTAATAGACATGGTTGCATCTTTTCGGTGCAAC